>JBBPJX010000017.1:0-44146 GCA_038088955.1 Neotropicomus parvogracilis
GGGTAGCGGGCATTTCTGATCGTTCATTGTGCTCCATGCTCGGCGAACTCAGCGTCGTAAAGGGAGACAACATCACCCTGATTCTGGATTGTTCCTTTTCGTCCCCACAGCTGGCTAGGAACCGGCACGATCGACGTGGCGTTCGTTGTACCCCCACCGACAAGGCTCGGAAGGATGACTTGTTCAACGGCTTATGGAGGGGTGCAATCGGAAAGAGATTCAACGGAGAGCATGGTTTCTATCAAGACGATTGCCCCACACATACACTGCTGGCGGCGTGCAGACCCGATGAGATGGCGACAGAGTGGAAGGAAGGGGGCAGGTTTACGCAGCAATTTCTGGCGATGAAAAAGACGGTACCCCTTCATCAGCTGAGGTATCTCGAGATCTCGGAACAACTCAATCCATCCGAACATGCACTCCAGCACCCAGTCTGTTTTGGCCGACACAAAGATCGCATTCTCTTCGATGGCATACCTTTCGTCCCAGACACGAACTTTGTTCCGGTCGAAGGGGACAAGGACGGCTTACGCCTGCATATGGGTGCGATTCATGGCGTTGTTGAGGGCACCGAGTTCAGCATCCACTCCCACAACCGCTGCGGTTCGTTAAACCCCTCGCTTGACAGTTTCCGGGTGTATGAAGTGCACCCGACTTGGTCTCTCGCCAGACGCAAAAGCATTAACAAGCGTGGCGGGCGTGGGTCTTGGGCACGCATTACGCGGTGGAACGCGCGTACTCCTCTGCGAGTCTACATGAAGAAAACTTGTTCATCCATCTTCCGACATCTTCTTTGCCGCCCAAGCCCCGATGAGCTCGACGGCATACCCGTCAAAGAAGGGCTGGATATCATAGAGGTGGGAAACTCCAGATCGGCCGACATATCCGTGGGCGTGCACTCTCGAGCCGTGCGGGTACAAACCCTAAATCAACTTGCGCCACCCCACCGTCCTGTGCTGGAAATAGCGAAGAAGAACAAGGAACGATCGGCTCTTATCCTTGACGAAGCCGCGCGTTACCATATGCACCTTCATCGCACGAATCCCGAGAGTCCTTTTAGACATCACCTCCAGCTGGAGCTTTATGTCGTCGATCCTCGGAGCCAAAGACGGGTGGGACAAAATCTCTTAATCAACGGAAAGGCTGATCTCGTGCGCAAGCTGGGCAGTTCATATACAGTTGTTCTCCGAAATGAGACTGACAGAAATCTATGGCCATATCTTGCATATATGGACTCCAATGGGGTCGATATTCATCTTTTGTATCACCCACGACCGTCTACCCCGGGTCCCACCCTTCCGAAGCACGGAAGTCTAGAGATCGAACTGGGCCCCCACTCACTACCACAACTCGACTCTGGGTTCTTGAAACTATTCGTATCGACTACGTATACATCTCTAGGGATCCTGGAACAGAGTTCGACCCCCGTCCAACGCTCTCAACCGGAGCTCCTCGTTACTCGGCCTCTTCCACCTGGAGATGACGGGCAGCAGTGGGATTCTGCTCTTGCCATCCTCGAATTTTCGGATGCAATCCAAGGGAGGCTTCGAGCGCTTGAATAAGAGGCATGTCCGCTTTAGGAGGATCGACTTGTGAGCTGGACTCGGGACAACGTGTAGCTATGGCCTCTGTATTTAATGTTTTTAAGTGCGTGTTAAAGGCACTGAGCCCCTGAGGTCATTTCTTGCACCGCCGCACTGAATGGTGTTAGCGCTAACCATAGCACCACCATATGCATGCAGTCCGAGGTTCAAGAATCACCTCCAGAGCCATCTCAAGAGTCTGCTAGTCTCCTCAAGCGTCTCGCCGGCCCTTCTTCCACCAAGGCTGGGTCTGTTTCGCAGCCTTCCAATGCATCGAACATGTAAAGACTGATGCTGGCATGTCACCCGTTCAGGTTGGTCCAGGATCAAAACGAGATTAATCGCATCATCGCAGAAGCTTCGAAGGGCTCCAAATTCTACGAGGCAAGTATCTCCAGGCAGGCGCGTCCGTGGCGTAACGGGTGATTCCACCGACCCTAGAATGAGAAGAGAAAGGACAAAGAACTGTCTGAAAGGATCACCAAGATCCTCAAGCGGCGAGAAGAAGCATTGAAGGGAGCAGATATCGGTGCGTGCTATTTCCGAGCGTTTCATTCCCGGCTCTCCTACATGTGAATCCAGGCGGGATAGAGAGACAGGTGGACCATATCGTAAGCGAAGAAGCGATATTCGCGTGTAAAATCAACCGTTCCGTAGATCGAAGAACTCGAAGATGGGCGCGATCTCAGCCAGACTATCGTGCACGTTGACATGGACGCGTTTTATGCCAGCGTGGAGCTCCTCCACAACCCTTCTCTTGAGGGAAAACCGTTTGGTGTACGTGTTTCAGGTCCAACTAGCATAGAGCATGCGTCTACATGACATCCACTGGACATCACAACTTTTCAGGTTGGGGGTGGCGTGCTTTCCACCGCCTCGTACGAAGCACGAAAGTATGGGGTTCGTTCGGGGATGGCAGGTGAGGGTATTGGCGTGGCCGCCGACTGGTCTGCTTAATAATGTCGCGCAGAATTCGTTGCTAGGAAACTCTGCCCAGATCTCATCGTTGTCAGGCTCAACTTTCAACGTTACTCAGAAATGTCGGAACGGTGTATGAGGATATTTCGACGGTATGACCCTGGTATGTGTGCTGCTGGTTGTGACGAGGGTTACCTGAAGTAAGCGTCGTGACGATGTTGTTTGTTGACAAGCTCTTACGCATGCAAAAGCATTACGCGATACTGTACAGAACATCGGATTGACGTGGAAGCGTGTGTGCAAGAGATGCGGGCCACTATTCATAGCGAAACGCAACTAACGGTGAGCGCTGGTATTGCGCCCAACAAGGTATGGGGTTGCCATGCACTGCCGCTCTCCGATTAACATCGCCTGGTATTCAGATGCTGGCAAAGGTTGGTGAATATATGTTGTGTTTGTCATTAGTTACTAGTGATTTGTACAGATTTCTTCAGATAAAGTGCGGGTGTCTTATATTCCTGGCAAAACCCTGTTCATTGTCCCCACAGAACAAGCCTAATGGACAATATCATCTTTCCTTCGACCGTGACTCCATCAAAACATTTATGCATGACTTACCCATTCGTAAAGTGCCTGGAGTAGGCAGAGTACATGAGAGACTTCTTGATGCTATTGGTATCAAGGTACAATCAGAAGCCGCCTGTAACGGGTCACTGCTGGCTTACTAGGACTTTCTACTTTTCCAGAACTGTGGGGACGTCTATACTCACAGAGCGACACTGTATCTGATGGACAAGCAGTTTGGATTGCGATTTTTGCTCAGGACGTACCTCGGGATCTCCTCTAATATAGTTCAGGCAGGAAGACGAGAAGAACGGAAGAGTATTGGTGCAGAAAGGTGATGATGTATCGTCCACGAGGTATCCGGGTACTGAGTCGAGCACCAGAACATTCCGTGCCTTGAGCGACAAACAGACGATACTTTCGAAACTTGAAGATGTTGCCGACGAGCTTGCACGAGACATGATCTCGGGTGGTTGGACAGGGAAGACAGTCACACTGAAGTATAAACTTGACACCTTTCAGGGTAACAGCCACTCTCCCACAAGCTCCGAATTCTGCTTGGGATTGACGAGATATATTTGAGTGTTCACTAGGGCGAAATCGTTTGACCGTTGGGTTAGCCAGAAGAAGGAAGATCTTTTTGCAGTGAGACGATTGTCCCGTGAATGGCTCTAGGTCTGACAGATCATCAATAATCATCTGTCAGATCGGCAAAGAACTTTTACTTCCAGAATTACCTCTGGCAATCCGATTGATTGGGTTGCGAATAACAAAGCTCAAGGATCTTCATGCTGCAGAGCCAGTGGGTGGGATCAAGCGTGTAAGTGCCGAAGAAATTGGCGAACAGGACAACTCTCGAACCCCTCTAGTTTCTCGAGTCTCCGAGCTCGCCACGGAAGAGAACGAAGCTGGACATAGAGATCGGAGAAGAACATGAGTATGAAGGGGAGGATGATTCAATGCCCGGGTTCTACGAAGAGGAGGAACTCGATTTGAACCAACTAGGACACGATGATCATACTATGGAAAACCTTGACGACACGCCATCGAAATTGCATCCCAAACCGCGCTCAAGCATAAGTGCCCGACCTACCTCAGCGACGAGGTCCAAGGACTCTGATTTCAGTCCTGCCGGCCAGGAGCGCCTGACAACGATGGTGGCAGAACATCACACCTGCCCCGTCTGTAGCAAGCAACTGAAGACAGACAACCAGGGACTCAATGCCCACATTGACTTTTGCTTGAGCAAGGGGGCCATCCTGGAAGCACAGGCAGAAGGGAGCAGTCCGAAGAAGTTGGGGCAAAAACCTGCGAGTAAGAGAAACAAGGGATGATAGAGACTGTAATGTCACGTGACGATCTCGTCGAACCTAATTACAATGCCTGTTTCGCGTCGGGAATGAAAGCATGCAAGCATGTCGCTACAGTCGCGTCCTCCGCAACTCGGCTGCGTTGACTACCCGGAGGGGTACTAGCGTTAGCAGGTCAAGTTCTCTCGTAGATTTGGACCAGGCAGTACACGAACATGGACCATCTCCATCTCGAACCCGCGCATTCAAAGTGCTGCAGAAAACCATGTCTCTCCTGCCGCGAACACTCTCCACTTCAGATGGCGCGGTGGGCCCAGAGTCTGCCCTGTTCTGGAACAACATACTCGAAAGAACCGTCACAGAACTAAGCTCACAATCAGACCAGGTGCCTTTGAAGGCTACCGTTGCCGGTGAGTGTTTTTGCGATCGTGTTGTACATCCATTCATCCTGGATTCCTGTCGACTTGGTCTCGTGATACGTAGTCTGTGGCTTCGACAAGTGGGCTCATTCAAATGACCTGGTTACGGCGCTGTTGGAAGACCCTTTCACGTCCGATCCTACGTATAGCGATATTTTGCGCAACCGGTGGAAGAACGCTCCGAGCTGCGTAAATATCGAGTGAGTATGCCTTTTATTTTACTAGTCTATTCGACCAGTGCCATACCAGACTAACTTAGGTACGGCAAACCCACTGCGTTCGCTGGCGAGCTCTCTAGCCCATCGGATTGGCTTCGGCGATTCCAATATCCCATTCGACTGACTGAGCTTCCGGATCTTACTTCCTTGTCCAGCATTAGCGACGGGACGGACACCTTTTTGCTGAATAGCGATGTCCTTTTGTTACTTTGTGACCCCGTCGTCACTCCTCTCTCTAACCTTGCTGCCCGGGCCAAGCACCTACTCGATAAACCAAACACTATCCTCGTACTTACATCATGTTCGGTTTCTGACCATCATCAATTCGTTTCTCGAACGTTGTCTAACATGAGCTGTCAACCTGGACACATTCTATTCGTCGATCCGAGGCAAGCGCTTGGTGCGGTTACTGCCTTGCAGACCAACCCGACATCACCACCTACGATCGACAGGTATCAAAGGGACACCCTCGGCTCCAGAATATCTACGATCACTGTAGCAATCAACGAGGTCCTCGGTTCGAAGGGCCTGTCGGAAACATCTTTGCCAGACTTGCGGCAAAAAATAGCGCTTTTGCAGGTCCATGGTTCCCTCTCTGCAAGCTTTCGGTCACTTGAAGCCACCAAGAAAGACATTGATCGTGTGGCAAGTTGCGTCGACGATCTGTTGTCCAAAGTACAGAGGATCGGAGAAAATACAAGACACGACATATTCGGGAAGCCGGGAGAGGACAGCAAAGTTGAAAAGACGCTGTCTCAGAATATGAAGGACATTAATGCACTGCTGCGGTCTCTGTCGTTCTGGAAGATGATCTACCGAGTTGATGAGGTAGGGACACTTGTTTCTACTGCAGTCCAGGGACGGTGGTGCAAAGAACTCGAAAATCAGGTAAAGAGCGCTTCTGTCAGGCTAGTGTGCCAGGCCTCGGCTTATCGTCAAATCTAGCTCATTCTACAGACCGGATGCCTGGAATTTACCAAGAGGGAACTGTCCACGTTGGCATTCGGTCTTGTCTCTGCTGGTTCTCTTCGTTCGCCCGTCCTCGAGAACCAACTTCAGCAGTTGAAACATTCACCTGCGCGTACTCTCACGCCTAGAAGCCTAACACGGCCGATACATGACCGTCGGAGCCAACTGATCGAGTACACCACTACAAAGTTGCATCGTGAAGCACAGAGTGCTGTCATAGGTGCATTTTCCGGCATATTAAGCGGTGCAGGTCTAGGATGGTGGTTAGCACTCGGTGAACATATTCTCAACCTAGGAGCGGGCGCGGAGATGGGGACGGCGATAGGCTCAGGAGCACTACTCGCAGTGAGCAGCATCCGATGGGCAGTAGGAAAATGGGAACGGGCGAAGCAAAGATGGGTGCAAGATTCAGAAAGGATCGGGGATGGCCTCGTACGCGATCTTCAAGTATGGGTTTATGCGTCGTGATGAAAGACTGCTGACGCCGCTTGCTTATAGCGCACTGTTCAGCAGACACTGGACAGCAACGTAACCACCATAGCTTCGACGGCGTGCAAGGGCATGCAAGATCTTGTCGACAAACGTCGCAGTGAGATCCATCAACTGCATGAAGAACTCTGCGATCTGCATGCCGAACTCCGCACATGCGCCAAGTTCCCTGTAAAATGGACAGGGCGAGGTCCTACTTCTATAAAGCAAGTAGATATGGAATAGATGGTCATTATTTCCGTAGGGGACAAACTGGCATTGGTATACATTATGCAATAGATATTCCTCCTGTCTAAAACCGAGAGACGGTGATCGTTGGTACAGGACCAGGTTGTGGGGACCTATTTCTACGGTCGGGAGTTGGAGCGTCCTCAGGTTCGTTGTCGTCTCCGATTTCAAAAAGCTCTTCGCGTTCATCCCAGACATTTGCAAAGCTGTCTGCTTTAGATTTCTTTCCCTTTAGTGGTAAGGAAGACCTTGTTGATGAGTTAGGGGGCTGGGGATTAAAGAGAGGGAGGAGCTGAGTTGCAGATGGGCTAGCCTCGTCGTCGGAGTAGTCTTCGGGTTCCAGAGAATCGTCGGTGTTCACGGGTCGGTATAAACGGGCGATCTGGAGCAAGCTGAACAATGCAAGGAGGAGCGGAATGAGGTCGAGCCTTACTTCTCTTCTAGAACGATAATGTCTTTCGAGATGATAAGACATGTACAGGCCAATCGCTGAGCCAATGACATTGGCCTGGGGAAGTGATAGTAAGCGAGCGCACCACGGGGCTGACGAGAAGCACAGACCACTACGTCACCAAAGTCAAAGTGTTTATGCTGCTGCTACATGAGCGGGGCCGAACGTGGAGTGATCAAGGGACGTACGGGCAGCATGGACTGCACGATTTCACTGACAAAGCCACCAAAGAAGAAACATACGACCGCTGTAAATATTAGGTTGGCATGGCGCCAGAACCAGATCCGTCTAGCATCCCTGGGTATGGCGTATTGAGGGACAAGTCTTTTTAGAAGAGATGAAAGATGCGCACTCCTCTACGTCGAAGATGAAGTAGAACACCCCAGTGGCGACGCAGAAGCAGGTGAGGTGGAGGAACTTGTCGTTTAACGGTAGCGAGTGAGAGAAGCTGGTGAATCCTAGGAAACCAAGGAGGAGCATGATGGCAAAGGTGAAGAACAAGAACCACTGCAAAGAGATCAAACGCGAGCCGAGTGGTGAGAAACGAGACGGCGCACTGGTCGCAGACGGATAGGAAGGTTGTACTTGGGCAGCGAGAGCCTGTGTGACTTCATGACGGCCCTCGATGCTTTGTTGACGAGCTTGCGTACATTTCTCGAGGATGGCGGGGGCGACGAGGAGTGGGTGGGCATCCTCGCACACGGCTTTGGGCAAGGACTCACGACCGAGTCCGTTTGTGGACGAGGCCCCTGTCCGAGCCAGCCATGTCAGGCTTGTCCACCTGCGAGATTTCCGACGCGCTCATCAAGCTTGGTTCCCCCCACGGCGGCCACATCCCAGACATACACATCGTGTCCCCGGACTCTCTCGTTAGCATATCTGGTCCCGCTTACACCGTCCAGATGGTCCACGCCTCGGACAAGACAGCCCCAAAGCTGTCTAATCATTTCGTAGACACCGCAACACCCAAATCCATCATCGTCATCGACGCTCCAGCACGTTCGGTGTAGTTTCCCTTGCCATCGCCCGAGTAGCATTTCTGACGTCGGTGTGGAATCAGACGTGAAGAATGCTGTCTGGGGTGGTCTTATGACCGCAGGCGCACAGGCCAGAGGCGTCGCTGGCGTCGTCATATCTGGCCGGTGCAGAGACCTGGCCGAACATCGCGGCGCAGGTTTCCCAGTGTTCGCGCGCGGTCACTCCACCCTCGGGCAATCGTCCTTTGTTCGTCCGTCAGCCATAAATGTACCTCTCATCATCCATCCGCAAGACAACGCAGACGGTCCCGATGCATTTCCAGCCGTCACGATCGAACCTGGTGACTGGATCGTCGCGGACGAGGATGGTGTTGTCTGTGTTCCCAAGGATATGGTGGACCAGGTGCTAGAGATCGCCAGAATCGCGAGGGAGATCGATGCCAGAGTGCTCGAGGATATCAGAGCAGGCCACGGCGTCCAGGCCTCGTTCAAGCTGCATAGGGGACATTAAGCTACCCATAATGTTCGCCGCGTTCTCGAAATTCTACTCCCGTACAGCCCAGTACTAAGCGAGACGCAGGGACATTACAGTGACGGTGTATATGTAAAAAGTAAAAAGTACAACGGCCGTTCCGTCATATCCAGCAAAACAATAAGAATAACGGCCAGTGCGATAATGCATGGAAAAACCAACTCCTTGTCCAGGACTCGGCAGCAACTTCGTACACAAGCTTAAGACTCTACGCAGCGTATTTACGCGCGCGCCACTACCTTCATGGAGAGACTGGTCTTGGGCGTGTGGATAATGAATCGGATACAATTGTGGAAGGCCCAAAGGAGAGACACTGGTAAATCTGCTTAGGACGTCGCCAAAAAGTCGCGCGGAATCAACTCACAAAGCAGAATGGGAAGCCAAAACAGCACAAGCATCCGGTCATCTAGATAATGTGTCAACAGCGCACATTGGAAAATAGACACCCGGTCAGGTTTGCTCACGTTTCTTTGCCGTGTGGGCATGCGCTTTCGCGGGTATATATTCGTATGCATCGGCATCTAGTGCCGGCGCCGAGGTAACTTCGTACCCTACACGTCTAGTCGAACGTTCCATCACGTCCGGTGTTCTGTGACTGGTAGACTCGGTACTGGATTCTTGGAACTCCGTTGAGTCTGCCACAGTCCGTTGTGCGGTTGTCTCAGTGGTTTCTCTTGGGGTATACATCGGCGGGGCCTCGTCCGTTGGCGGGGGTCGGAGAGTCGCGGTTGCAATGGCCATGGCCATCCATTTCTCCCAAGTTGCCCGGAGCTCTTGAGCGGTACTGTACCCGATCGGGCGCGAATCACCCTCTTTACTACTCGGAACCTCTTCGCGCGAGGTATCCCGCTTATCGCTCAAGAACGACGGCCAACCAGGCATTGGTACAAACACAGGGAAAACCATTGGTATCTGTGGGAGTGCAGCCCAAGGAACGGCTGGCATCTCGGGCAAATGAGGTAGTGGGAGCTGCGGTATGGTTGGTATGATACCCTGGGGAGCGGGGAATTGTGCGAGAGTTCGTTGGATCATAGCAACGAACGAAGCGGCCTGCTTTTCATCGGAAATGTGATCGATTTCCTGCTCTGTGATATCCTTGGTTTTGTCCAGCGTTTGTAAAGGGTGAGAGCTTTTCTTCTCGAGTTGCTCATGAACGTCACGAATTTGGGGGGGACAGCGACGAGTGCCGCGGGAAGCATGTCTCCGTTTGGTCACGGTCGTCGTGTCTTCTTCACTTTCTACATCCCCCAAACGAGACTCGCCATCTTCTTCGTCCTCTAGACTGACTTGAGACAGCTCATCTTCTGAAGTCACATCGCCAATGATTCCCTCAAAGAAGTCAGATGGGTTCATGTCTTCAGGTGTCTTCCCGAGAGCGTCGACAATCTCCCAGTCCGCTCCAGCGGCTACGAGGAGTCGAGCACATTCCTTCGATTGGACCAAAACCGCAAAATGTAGGGCTGTGTATCCATTGCGGTCGCGAGCATCCAAGTCAATGCCGTGGGCGATGAGGAACTCAGTCAGAGAGATGAATTTCAAGCATACCGCCAGGTGCAGTAGGGTCTGGCCGCTCGATGTGGTATGAGACACGGCAACTGCGGAAGGCATGTCGGAATTCTTCTCAATGGAGACATCCACGAGTGACAGGAACTTCATGACAGCAGTCTCATAGTCATCTCTCTCTCCAAGGCGTAAGAACAGGAGAGACCGGATGTCATGAGAAGACGGCGAAACGACTTGCATGATATCGTCGGCAGAATTGGATCTGGAAGGCGAGTCCTCGGTGCCTGTAGACCCAACTATGCGCAATGCAATATTCTTGGCGTCTTCGATTTTCCCGGTCATCTTGAGACCAACCACTTGGAGAGCGAGCTCCATTCTTAAGCAAAATTTATAAAAACACTTCGAAAGAAACCCTCGGCCACTTACAGAGCGCGATCCGATTCATCCGTGTAAGTGAAAAGAGAGGGGACTGTGGAGTTCTTCGTCTCATCGAGACCTTCAAACCACACAGATACGACACCAGGCGCAGACCGGGGTGGCAAGACGCAAAGAAGAGTGTTATCACTCCATCTCTGGGTCGAAGTGGCAACGACGTCACCAAATACGCAGTTGAATTGAATCGCTGGATGAAAGTTTTCACCAAGGACGGTTACTTCTATCCCGCCGTGAGTCGGACCAGAAGAAGGAATGAGGCGATGGATCTTGGGCAAAGGGAGTGATGTGACGGGTGGCGGTGAACTTGGATTAAAGAAAAGGAAGGGTATGGGTCGGGGAGGAACGAGGGTAGCAAGGAGTTGCGAAGCTTGTGTCACTGGGGGAGTAATAGGCGAAAACATGTCGGAGGGTGAGGAAAATTGAGTTGTTGTGACGGAGGAGATGCCGTTCGGTGGACCGAAAATGGTGGCACTAGAAACATTGTTAAGAGAAGTAGATTCGCTCGAGTTGAATGCTGGCGGGGCATCTGCGTCCGTTACAAATACTACTGAAGGTTGGGGAGCTGGTATAGGGCTTGAGGATTGTGGTAGCTGCGATGGAGTTGGCGAGCGCGTGTTGGGCCCTGTAGAGGGATGTATGGAAGGGGAGTTGACGGCAGAACTCAGGCTTGTAACGCTGGCCTCCCTGGAGAACTTGGGCTGATTGCTACGACCGGCCACGTCATAAGGTTTAGAACGTGTCTTTGGTTGACCCCTGCCGTTTCGCGGTGGATGTTTCAAGGGAGAAGTGTTGTCCGTGGGTGGCGCGGTAGGAACCAAGCTGGACCAGTCAACTTGCGTCTCCGCGGAAGGGGTGGATGGGATAACCCCCGACTTAACGGTTGATTTGTGATCATCGGTAATCATTATCGGAGGTGTCACGCCCGTGCCAACCAGCCGGCCACTATGATCCACCATTGTGAAGTGAATGTTAAATCCGACCTTTTCTCGGTGATGCCTGCAGTAACAAGTGATTCGGACGGGAAGCACAGTAGACCCAGTAGAAAAATCCAGCACGTCGGGGCAATTAAATTGAATAATGCTCGTCGTGTCCTCTTTGATAGTTCTTTTGCGCTCGTGGCCATCTTCGGGAGTGTCCGAATCTGAACGAGCTGGACGTACACGAGCCGCCACTTTGCGAGCTACTCGCTTTGCCTTGACGATAGTCATGTGAGGAGAGCACAAGAGGAAACCTAAGATCATACCTCTCTATTCCTGCAACTTCCGCAGCTGAAAACAGAGCTGTGTGGGGCAGAAGCACACGTTACGGCTGCAGTGAGGTGAAGGATGTCCAGTGGTGCAGGATCTTTCTATATGTTAGTGCTGATCAGGAATTACTGATGAGAAACATTCACCTATTTTCCCCTCTCTTCGGGTGCGCCTCTTGGTAGAGGTTCCGGGCGGAAGTTTAAGCCATTTCCATGAGCCGACTCTGTCGTACTGATTTTGCTCCCCAGTAGAAGTGCTCGCGTACGTGAGGTCGACGGTGACGCGCACCTGCGTCTCGACGCGCGACTTTGTACCGCTTTCAGGAATGTTGGGTGTTAAAATGGCGAGACTGATGGTCGATAAGATGGTGAAATGAGACATGGACAATAACGTACTTGTAGCATGAGTCCCTCGGGGGATTAACAACGCTGTGAGATACAGACGCAGGGACTCGCTTGCATGTCCGCGCAGCAGGAGGCGGTACGATTGGGGTGGAATGCATTTGTGAAAGTGGTGGTATTGAGAGAGTGGACCCGTGAACGGACCGTCGGAGTGATGCGCGAAGAGGTTCCAATAAGGCTAGCTTTGGCTGAGTGGCGTCTGAGGGCGAGTGGGTGTTTGGAGAAGAGTCTTCTACGCCGGCGCATGCAGAGCTACAGGGGAAAGGGTGATGCTGATATGAGATGGAGGAAGGAGAGTACATGGATATGCATACTCGTCGTAAGCGTGTTCTTGTATGATATCGTCGAGCCTGAGCATGCGCTCGTCGTCTGGCTTTTGGAAGGGATCACCGTCCCAGACTGTGATAGCGGATGTGTCCTTGTACCAAGAGGGGAGTTCTCCATGAATGGACACACTGTGGGGAACGTCGGACGTTTCTGGGGTTTCTGGCGACGACGAACGAGAGTCCATGGCTGCTGTCGTTGTCGTCGACATCGGCGATGAGGGCGGGCGGGATTGACGGGGCAGCTTTGCTTTGCTTTGTGACGGACGTTCACCAAGCACTGCTGGCACCACGACACCGAGACGGCCCCCCAATCACTCTGGACCCTGGAGACTCTGCTTACATGATATTTTCCCATCTGTGTCGCCTTTTCTGCGCGTCCTTGACGCATCCGTCCTCAACATGAAGCGCGGCGCAGAGAGACAGCTCACAAAGGACGGTCCAGACGACGAGGACGTTCAGGTCAGTGCACCGCTCGCCCTCGTCGCGGTCCCCAGCTCACATCTTACAAAGGAAATACAAGACCCCCAGGGCTTTCAAAAGGCGGACGAGTCCACCCTAGCCAAGAGACAGTACGCCGGTCTGACGTCCTGGATGACCCAGCTGACCGCGTTTCAGAATACGCGCTTTGCCCAAGCGCGCCTTGGTCGTGTCGAATCCACCATCTCTCAATGGATTATCACCAGCTCCCGCTTCCGATGTTGCGAAAGTCGTGAGTGAGACGCGTATTCTATAATTTCCTTTCCTCACATCCCAGTCAGGACGTTCCTTCTCAACCAAAGTTTGGGGAGTTCGCCGGCTTTGGAGCAACTCCCGCGTCCAATCCGTTCACTTTCAGTGCTCAACCACCGCCTGCATCTGCCCTTTCGCCCTCTGTATTCGACACTGCACTCAAATCCCCCGCTTCTGCGTCGCCACTCTTGAATGCACCCAAACTAGCCCCATCTGATTCGGATGCACCTGCAACGCGTGCCCTCGTAGAAGAGACAGATGCTGTTGCATTCAAGTATTTCAAGTCTCTCCGAGGTCTCAACGTCTCTTTCCTTTCCGCAATATCAACCGCTGTCGAGAAGGATCCCTTTGTTGACGTCGCCAACTTGATAGAGTCTTACAGGAACTTGCGGACTACAATCCAGTCCGAGTTTGACGGCTCCACACCATCCACTATCCGCAGTCCATTTGGGACCAATTCTACGGCCATCTTTGGTGCTAAGGCGCTTCCAGAGAAAACACCCTCGTTCTTGGTGCCAAAGCCATCTACGGGGTCTGTTGGAGTATCTCCCAAACTTGCTTCAACCAGCGAAAGTGGTGTAAAGGCCGGTGGTTTCACATTCCCACCTTTCGTACCGCCCTCGAGTTCTGCGACTACGCAATTACCCTTCGGCCTTACCTCCAAACCAAGTGAATCATTTTCTCCACCGGCCATTACACCCGAGCCTCCAAAATCGGCCTTCACTTTCGGTGCTTCAAGTACATCTACCTTAACGTCGAGCCTACCGCCTCCTTCTGCCCTTTCATTCGCTACCCCTTCGACTTTGGAAAATACTGCGTTCAAGTCAGGCCTCGACGTCTCAATCCAGGAAATTGAAGGTTCATCCGCTAGTGCATCGCCACGACCGACTTCAACTGCACCTAGCGTTGGATTCAACAATGTACCAAATTTATTTGCCGCGGCCAGACCTATGAGCGCATTTGGCTTCTCCGACGCAGCCTCCAAGCCAACACCAATATTCGGTACCTCGGTATTTGGCAACAATAGCACGACCGAGTCCAGCAAATCAATGCTGTTCGATCCACCTCTTTCTGATAGAGAGGACGGTTCGAAGACCTCCACCATTCTCTTTGGCAATGCAACACCGACGTCCTCTACGTCAGCAAGCATCTTCCAGTCTTCTGAAAAACCCGTCAGTTCGTTTGGCAGTGCTTCCCCGCCTAAAACTGGTACATTCGCTTTTGGGAAACCAGCTGGAAGCATCGGGAATCCAGTGGGCTTTGGATTCGGTAGTTCGTCACCTAGCATTGGCGACGCTGCAACACCAGGATCAACGAGCTCTGGATTTAACTCGACCCAGTCGACGAAACCCAGCGAAAGGTTGTTTTCTCCGCCAGTAGCCAGCATGTCTTCTGAGTCAACCCCGCAGCCTGAAGCGGAAGGCAATGACGAAGGCGGGGAGGACGATGCGGCCAAGCTTCTACCTTCACATACCCACGATGACGAGGGCGAAGGCGAAGAAGACGAAGAGACAACGCATGTCGTAAGGTGCAAGATCTATCGAATGTCCAAATCAGAAGAAAAGGGCGAATGGAAAGATCTTGGAGTCGGTTCGTCTTTTCTACTGTGGCTCACGGCAATCGCGACTAGACCCTCGCCAACAGGAATGTTCCGATTGAAAAAACACAAGGAGACTAATGTCCGACGTGTTCTCATGCGGAATAGTAATACGGGCAGAATCCTTGTTGTCAGTATACGGTGTTCATTCCCATTGCTTAATCTCATCGTCTTCTCCCGACAGAACTTCCGGATACATGGAAGTCTGAAGCTGACGTTGGCAAAGAATACAATCTCGTTCGTTGGACACGAAAACAACACCCCAACATCCTTCACTGTTCGAGTCAAAACTGAAGAGCAGGCCCGGGATCTGAAACAGGCCTTGGAGCGAGAAATCGCGGCCGCCCAGACAGCAGAGTAATTTTTGGTTTGTTCTGGTCTGTCAAGACTCTTCACATGGCATTACACCTACTGCTACATGCCGCCTTGTCGTTCATCTGAATCACTAACTTGGCCACCAATGCAAGAACCCCTGAAAGTCTATTTGACATTGAAATGACTTTGTGCATTGTGCCATATTGAGTTGAGAACAAAAGCTTCGCTGAGAAGAAGCTCAATTTCATGATCTCCCCAGTCCTGAGTTGGAAGGGATTGCAGAAACATGATTATACCCTGTACACCAATGATGGGATTGAATATGGTGTGTGCAAGAGGCACATATAAACTTGCCTGGAAATCCATCTGTCGAAGTTTTGAACTCCATTTGACGAGAAAAGCAGAACAGACGTAAAGGTGGAATTGGGAAAATGCTTCGGCTCCCTCCGCCTGGCGGAAAACATTGATCGGCAAGCCTGGTCAAGAGAAAGCTCGTATACTGACCAAATAGGTGTCCCACATGCGTATCGTGTTTTGCACACTAATCTCTCGCATGAGCAGACAATTCATCCAACGGAATGCAAATTGCATAAACTCGACGTTTTGAGACTCGAGGTGCGTGTAAAGTGGTGCTGTATCGTCAAAGTCGTTAGTGGGGAGCATGTTACCCAGTTCACGGCTGAGCGAACCATCGATACGCGCCACAAGCTCTGACATGCGTTTTACGCTACGGTGAATGCCTGGTTGGGCAGATATGTAGTTGTCTTGTATACCGTCCAGAAGTCGGGAGAGACACCAGAAAGAATCGGCTTCGACGGCATTTAAGATATTCTCTTGGAGGAGGGAGGTATCAAATTGTTCCGGATCCGAATCTTGTTTGGAATTGATAAGAACCAAAGGAAAACAGTGACCCCAGAAAACAGTGAACTTGCCAATATATGCTGAAAGAAAAACTTGAAAAAAAGGGGTTACAAGATCGTTTATCCCTTGAACATATCCGCTCGCCGGATGGCGAATGGCCCAAACATAAAGTATCCGCTCGAGACTCTACTTGCAGGAATGTCAGAAAAAGCATAAGGAGCAAGTAAAACCTCGCGTACACGCTGTGTGGATGCCTGCATCCAAAGACACACGCCAGGACGCGTGCGTGGAACGTCTATCTCAATCTGGTGCCAGATTTGCTGATCAACACCTTGGCGGTCTCGAGCGAAGGCGAGCTCAACCAGCGAGATATACTCTCCTCGTTTGCGAGCGAGCGTGGCTGTACGTACGTTCGAAGGTAGAGGTATATAACCCTTTGGAGCCAGTTCAACTGGTTGGGGCTCGGGAGGGACGCACGACGTACGAGAAGTATCGGCCAAACGATTGGTCGAAGGTCGCTCGGTGTCCCAGACCATGCAAGTTTTCGGAGATCAGCTAAATGAACATCTTGAGGTAATGACTGGAGGCTGGTATCTGTCACATACAGATGTTCAAGTCCTCCTTGTTCAAGCAATCGATGAATTTCGAACGTCGGTTGCTACGAATGGACGATTCTCGGGAATGTTGCCCCATATCACCTGCACGTTGGGACAATCCGTCACTAGAATTATGAGATGGCTGAGATGAACACAGTTGAGGGACTGGTGAACACAAGATCCCACGAAACGGATCTACTTGTTTGCTTAGAAGAGTATGGTAACGGTAAGGATTCATCTATACCGTTCATTATCTCCTCTGCATCAGATTTGATTGAACCCCGTTCTTGTCTGATCTTGCTCGCAGTCCCAGATTCAACAATCTCTGGATCAAAGTCACCCACAACCATGTCCCCATCGACATCAGCATCTCTATGGATGTCAGAAGACTTGGAAGCAGTGCCATCCATGCTATTTTGCGAGATGCTCGACTTCCGGACCATGGTCCACCCGCCTTTGGCTGAAGACGGTCGGCTTGATTCGGACTTGGGAGGATACGAACTCGGACTCGGGGGATTAAGATGGGTGTAGGACTGAGCGAGGGTAGAGGAGGATGAGTTGGTAGGAGCTTTCGGAACAGGCTTGGGTGCTGTCACAGACGATAGTTGTCGCTTTGACTGGGTCACATTCGGAGAATATCTCCACGAGTGCGCGATGGTGGAATGACGCGGAGACTCCGAGTCTGAAGCGCTGTCCCAGACGTCGTCCTCGGCCCAGTCCATGTTCGAGTTTGCATTGAAGGATGGAAGTATACCGATGTGTGGACGTGCTGGGGGAGGCCTCGCCGCCATCGTCCTCGACGGCGAGTAACGCTGGTGTGCCGCCGCAAGATCTCCGTTGCTGATGGGAACATATATCTTCTTTTGGATATTATTCTCATCAGTCATGGACGCGTGCGCTCTTCACCACCAGCGCAATGGATGGGACCGATCCCAAGGGCAGATGCAACTACTGCAACGTGTACGCTGGGAGAGACAAGGTCAAGGCTTGTGGTCGCTGCCGGTTAGCGTCTTGATGTGTCGGGGCCCCAGTCTGCTTACTACCTTTTACTTTCTTAGCTTGGTACGATATTGCTCTAAAGAATGTCAGGTGAATGCGTGGAGAACACACAAACAAAGGTGCACTTCTAGCCTTCGAGAAAGCCTCGCAAAAGACCCAGAGGCCAATGCGCTCAACACAGCGCTCTCTAAATGGATCAACAATTGGAGGTTTGAATTACACAACTGGGCAGTTTGGGCCATGGATCTGGTAAACCATCCCGAAGACCGTCTGGCTACGCACAGGTGACGACTCGGACAACTTGTGTCTCGACCGCCCGCTTCTAACCTAAAATTCTAGCTTGGTAATTGAGCTGGAGCGCCGTCCCAATCCACCAAACCAGTCCCTTTACTTCAAGGTAGCACAGGATTTTGATTTAGAATGCTGTCCTAATCGATTTGCAAGATGCGCGGCGGCGATATCGTGACACGTGAATGCTTCCTTGCGCGTCTGCACGCGCTCAATCAACTCAACGATGAGATCGTCGCGAGCGTCAACGA
Organism: Neotropicomus parvogracilis; assembly: GCA_038088955.1. Classification (NCBI taxonomy): domain Eukaryota; kingdom Fungi; phylum Basidiomycota; class Agaricomycetes; order Boletales; family Boletaceae; genus Neotropicomus; species Neotropicomus parvogracilis. Next base: position 18,207 of record JBBPJX010000017.1, read on the forward strand.
GCAGCGTACCAGCGACACGGCCCAGATCATTGTCATTTGCGAAGATTTGATCCGATTTTTATGGTTCTCTATTCGTGACGGTGGTGCCTCGCTAAGGCAACGCGATCCAGCGTTTTCTCGAGCTCTCTCCCAAGATTGGGAGCGTGGCTTGATTGATGCAATCGGCACGGGACAACGTGAGTACAATCAACCCGAAACCGAATGCATGTCTCGACTTGTCTGATTCCGTGTAGCGGCATCTTCAAAACTTCATAGCTTAAGGGCTAAGTCGAAAATGGAAGACACTCCTTCGCCTAGATGATCTCACTGCGCTGTTTCTGCTGCTGTGTATGCACAAGGTTCCAAAAACCTTCGGTATATATTTCGACATACCGCAATCTCCACGGTCATACATATAGGAGACACGAACACAAGCCATATGGGTATAGACTGCATCTCTTCTAAAGTCTAATTGTAGAACCGCTCAAACGGTATTGGTTCGCCTTAGGAAATCCTCCTCTGACCAATCGTAGTAGCCCTTTAACCTTTTTCTAATCTTCCTCAGATCATCTGCATATAGTGTTGTATCGGGGTGTGCTATGAATTCCATGAGCCTCGACTGATGGAATTACCAGAAGTACAAGGATGAGCGTACGCTTATGGATGGTGATGGACTGCGAGAGGCTCCATGCTATCAGCTCGCTAATTTAAAAATCAGCAAGGCTCACCTTATCCTTTGGGTTTGGCGGGTCAAAACGAACAGAAGAACCTGCGGTACTAGGATCATACTTGAACCCCATCTCTCGCATCACCTGAAATAGCATGATCACTCGATTTTGGAACCTTGTCGCAAGGCTCACCTTCAAGAAATTTTCCCATTTCAGCGCCCCAACCTTCTCGTCTGCGTTTGTATGCATCAGTTGGTGCATGTACTCAGTCGTCTTTTTACCCAGTTTGTTGAACCACGTGAATTTCTTGTTGATAGTTGGATCATTTTCATCCTCTTTCTTTGTCTGTTCCTTTGAACCGAGCTTCGAGAGGAATCCCTTTTTATCTGAAAAGAGGGAAGCATGGTTGGGTCTGGATTTAACCTTCTCTTTCGGTGAACCCAGCTCTTGGAGGTAAGAACGAGCAGACTGCGCGACCGTGGGCTCAATGGGGAGCGAGGATGTCGATGTCCGCGCAAGTGGACTGAGCGGAGCATTGGATGGAGGAAGTGTGTTTGAAGGCACCTCGGCAGGTGTTTCGGCAAGCGTACTTGAAGGAGGACTCTTCGAGGGGGCCGAGACGGCAGGGACAGGGTATTCGTGAACTGTGGGCAATTCACTGGTCACTTTCTTCTTTTTCTTCGGTTTCTTCTTCTTCTTTTTGCCCGCTATGGAGGAAACTTCCCCTTCATCCTCCGCGTCCTCGACTGTTGGACGATAATTTTTTGGTTCCTCAGGAGAAAAAGCTAGGTACCAACGTTCAGAAGGTCAAGGCAACTACAACATTTTCTGCATACCGGGTTGGAGTTCCTTGCTTGACGGGGGTTGTACAGGGGGGATTTTACTGCCAGGAACGTCGGATATTTTGGACCTCGGCGCAGAAGCAGTGGCTAGCTTAGCAGAGGATTTGCGAGTCTGGCCCTTCTGTTCGAAGAAACCCTTTCGTGGCTTAGTGCGTGTGGCCGAGCTAAGTTTTGGATCAGAGGAGAACATACGCCCTGTAGATGTATTAGTCCATGGAGCTCTGGAACATCCTACATGGTCATCTCGCCTCTCAACGATCCAAGGAGTTTCAGAAAAGGATTCCCCTTCCTTTCTTCTGCCAGTGCATCGAACTCAGGAACTTTTGTTTTGGGATCGAAAAATTCGGGTATCGCCATCGCAGTGTCCATCGCCTCCCTCAACATGGCCCGATGGAGTTCATCGTCTTCCGAATCATAATCGGTGTTGTCATCATTTCCACTCTCTTCCTCCTCGTTTTCAGACACAAAAAAGTCCTCGTCGCTCTCACCAGAGCTATCCGACACAGACTGAAGGCCGGGCATGGAACCGTCACTGTCGTCGTCATCTGCACGACCGTCCGTGATCGCGAGGAGCTTCTTTGTCTTCTTGTTGTTCCCGCTAGGTTTTTTAGCGGCCTTAAGACGAGGCATCGAGAACTTATCATTGTCGGAGTCAGAGTCATAGGTACGAAGGCTGGGCAGGTAGAAGGAGCTCCATTGAGGAGTACGGCGAAGCGCTTCGTCCAGCCGCCAAAGCGAATCGATAGCTAAGCCCGAAGTTGCTTTGTAATTCTGGTTGAGGATTAGAACAAGGGGCCAGGCAAATCTCGGAAACGTACGAGATCAATAAATCTCCACATATTTTCAAGTACGGGAGGATCCTTGGTTCTTTCCAAAGGGTTGATGAGGTCCTTGAAGTTGGCGCATGATTCAGATGCTTTGCTCGAGTAGATCTGAGCATCGAGCCACCCATCATATTGCTCTGGCATCTGACGCGGAAGGGTCCTGAGTTTCTCGCCCTGAGGACCTAGGAGAGGACTCTCCAGGAGTTCTTGTAGTTCCAATGTAATCTGCGCGAAGGTTGGGAACCCCGTGTGTAATAGTCGAGAGACCATATAAATGGGAACTTACGGAAAGGTCGCCAACAGCATCCCACATTGTCTGTGGAAACCTCTTCGCTTCCTTCGGAGATTCGTCGACGGCGTCGTGCAAGACGTGATATAGAATCCTCTTGGGGTACGGAGACCCAGGGAAACATAGTTCAATTATGATGGAGTCCAGGAACGATTTGCAGGCATCCTTGAGGCCAGCCCAGTCGAATGCGACGGAAGTTTCTCCCGGTTTCAGGCTCTCGTCGGCTTTGAAGTACCGGGTGTAGTGAGCTGAGTGGGCATTTAATGATAGACACAAGAAATGGTGCAGGGTGGCATACGTGTCGTGGTAGCAAGAACAGAGAAATGTGCCTGGCCAAGGTCGACCAGAACGCCAACTATGTCACACAAAACCAAGTATCGTGAGCGTAAGCTGCCATCACTCTGAAGCTGAGTGCGGGCTGTTGTGTCATTCAAGCCAGAATTTTGCAGGTCGTGGAGGATGTCGATGACAAGCTTCCATCCTGACGCCACCAAGTAGGCATTGTGTATCCTAAGGATGGTGGGTGATGTACAAGTGACGTGGATGAAGAGGTATACCTTGTTGATACGACCGAAGCAACGTGTGAAGGGTTCCGGGCGGATTGTTTGCTATCATTCGTACCGTGAGGAGATCTTGCGGCTAATTCGGCCACAATCCTATCGTAGAACAAGTCAGGGTCCTTGAGATCGGCGATGTCATCGAGGTAAGCTTGAATGGAGTGAGGGGTAGAGAATAGAACAGGAGGGTGTGCTTGAGCATACCGTTGTACTGCGAGTCTGCGATTCTGATACATTTATGGAGCTTGAAGGGAGCCATGAGGGCGGTACGTGATTTCTGTGATACGAGGTCCTCTAGAAAGGGTGAGTAGCAGAGTTGAGAGGAAGGAACGGGAGTACCTGCTAAAAGATCGAGCTTCTCTCTACCAGTTATTCGTGCGGCGAGCATGACTTCGCCCGTTCCGCGAACGCCATATTTTCCGTTTCGCAAGACGAGAGCGCGAGATGTAGATGGTTTGAGACCGTTCTCGTCGCGCTTTCCGCGATATTTCTTCTGTACATGCTTTGGGCCCACGCCGACGAGGTCCTGGGACGGTGCGATGAAGTTGGGATTCTTCTTGGACATTGTGGGGGGATGCAAGTCGCGATCTAACCAACACTATGTTGCGCTCGCCTGAACGGGTTCCTCCCGCCTTGGAGCCAGTCTCCCTTCCTCGCTCCAGCGGGCCAGTTGCTCTAGCGTGATTTAAGTCGTCTCGTATATGATAAATCCCGCCAGGATTTATCATACTCGCACTAGAATATCCTCTCCCTATCCTCAAGGGATCGCCCATGCACCGTAGCATACCACCGAGGATCGATACTATTGCTCGTCCTGCAATTTTTGCTCGCCGTACGGCTGGTCGAATGACTACAGCCCGAGGCACTTCCAAGCGTTCACCACGCGATCCCTCAGGCCACTAACGCCTCTCTTTGGTCACTCATGGCTGCCGTCTTCTACATCAGAGCCCTTACCCTTGGCGAGCGTATAGAGGGCTCAAGGGCAGACAACCGTCGGCTTATTGATGCATCCAATTCAAACAGCCGTGTGCTTGACCATCGTCCGAGTTGTGTAGATGAGAACTCGCACGCCACACCCGTTTAGCGACCATGCAACCGTCTGAAATCATATCCGCATTATCTGAGAAATTCAAGAGCGCAAGCGAACAGATACTCTTCCCATCCGTAGCTTACAAGCACCAGGACATCGGCCTCGAGGTGAGACTCTTGCAACGAGAAGAGCAAATCAGTTCTCATCAACCTCGGCGAGCAAGTTTGAGTTGCGACTATGTACCGCGCTGCAGAACAAGCCAGTGGGCCGGGATGCTGCTGGTCATCTCTCCGTTTCTTCGGAATCAGGCGCAGCTATCAAACGGGACCCTTTCGCTCCCCCTTACGCGCCGAATCTATACCTAGGGGACCTGTCCTTGCAAGACGAGGATGATGTGTCCCACTACGTCGTCCTGGTGCGTCTCGTCGATCGTTATCATCGTCTTGAATCGTGATTGACCAAGGTAGCTGAACAAATATTCTGTGGCTCCTCACCATTTTTTGCTGGTGACCAGAGGTGCGTAAAATGCATGACGTTTGACGTCGCACTTGCCGAAGCTATGATCAAAGAATTCAGACCACAGACTTCGCCCCTCTTGCCGCAGGATTTAGTCCAAACGTATTTCCTCTTACTTGCTGCTCGGCAGGCAAATAAGCACTTCATCGCCTTTTACAACTGTGGGTGCTCCCCCCCAGTGTTTCATTGAAAGACACTAGCACGGCCGACGTATCAGGCGGGTCAAACAGTGGCGCGAGCCAACCACACAAACATATCCAGTTCATTGAAGTAGACAACGACGGTCCACCCATTGAAAAGGTTGCTAGGAAAAAAACGCTCGATGTGTCTGGTAACCGAGCCCGAGTGTCGTGTTGCGAAAAAAAACTAAAAGAGTCGCATATAGGAAAACCTTTTGCGATTTCTTCGCTCCCTTATGCCAACCACGTATATCGCCTTCCCCCCCTCTCAGCCGACCTTTCCGTAAAGGAATTGAGCCAAGCGCTCTTTCCCCCCTTCTTATCGCTTCTCGACCTGGTCATATCAACCATCCGCCATGATCCCGACTATCCCCCGGGTTCACCTTCTTACAATGTCATCCTTACTTTGGAACACGTCCATCTGATACCTCGACGCCACGAAGCTTACAAAATCGAGGAGACGCAGCAACTGATCAGTATTAATTCACTTGGCTTCGCGGGCATGATGCTTGCCAAGAGCGAGTCGGAACTGGAGGCCATGAAAAAGGAGGGCATTGGTCGGATCCTTCGGGGGGTTGGTCTTGCGAGCGTGCACGAGTTGCAAGTTGCTGGCACGTCGCTAGAAGCACTCGACAACTAGTATGGTGAATAGATGATGTATGGTTCATATCGAGTTTTCTAATCATGTAAAACAATAAGAATATAAAACGTGTACAAGAAAGTGTATTACGCAGTGCGTTGTCAATTAACGACCAAGAAGTCCTTTGGCCCTCCACAAAGTGTCAAGGGACTCGAGCTAGAGAATCATCGTGAGTCGCGAGACGTTGCCATGATGCATTAACGTACAAGATGGAGGAACCCGTCTTCTCGGATGACCTGACTAACGAGGGTTTCTAGTTCAGCTCGCGACAGTTCATACAGAGTGGGATGCTCGCTCAGAGATGCAAGAAATTGTGATCTCTTGTCACCCATATTTACTGTTCCTGATCGTTCCTGGGTCACTGCACCGGCAGAGTGCGTTGCACGTCGCGGAACTGGTGGCGGAGGCATACTGGTGCTTTGATCTGATGAGGGTTGCGAAGAATTCGGCAAGGAGCTTTGAACCGAATCACCACCACGGGTTTGGGCCACACCGTCCCTCTGTTGGCGGTTTGCTTGGGTGCCCGCTCCGTAGGACGTCTCGGAGCATGTCACGAAGGCACTGTCATCCGAGGAAAGACTCGTCGCCACGGAAGAGGGTGCGATAGGAAAGGCCTGGTTCTCTGGCGTCAGGACGAGCTTGGGGCCAATAGGTGTCAATGGAATGCTCTGATGCTCAATCGACTTGGCGGACTGTGCAGGCGCAACGCTGGACATTGTCGTCGCAGTCCTCGTCAACGAAGTCGGGAGCATGGTAGGGTGTCGATGTATGTGAGCTGGCTGGGGATTCGCTTTGCAGGGGCAGACGGACTTGATGGCGTCGATAAGTTGCGACGCGTCCAGTGCATCTTTGAAGGTGACTTGAAAGCGGCGGTACATCTAAAAGACTGATAGTCAGGCAGCGAGTCACGACCGACCTGATTACTTGCTGGCTGGGAACCGGCCGGACAAAGTCTTGGGTGCAAGTAGCGGATGCCGACTACTGCATCGCGATACACAGCTTTCAAAGGAAGACCTTGGTCTGATTGCAGGGTGCCGGGCCCTTGGAATGTCGGCGAAGATGAAAAAGACAGCAGTTCCAAGTCTTCCTGACCAGACGAACTTTAACACCAGGCAGAATGATCTAACTTGTTGCTCACAAAGACAACCTCCCTCTGATCAATATGCAGGTCGTTAGTAGACTCTGAGTGTAAGCTCCACAATATCTTCAGGCGCATAGAGACCAGTTGTCCCAAGGGCGACTTTCTGGCCTCCAAGGTGATCTTCATGACTGGGTTCGTGAAGTGCTGCCATTCCGACTCGACTGCGGTCTGGGTACCTTGATGGGACGACGTAGATGGATAAGAACGAGAGTACTTGTTGAGTATATACGAAGCAGTTGTGGTGATGGAATGCGACATGTCGATGTCGATGTCAAATTGTAAGGCTAGTATAGGACTCCGAGTCGGTCAATAATGATCGAGTTCAGGTGACAGGTTTACTCCGCACGGTCATACAAAATTTACACACACACAGCGCGAACTTCAAGGCAATGCGGGAGAATCAGTCGCAGTATGCACCTTCGCTGGCCGGCTTTGGGGATCGGGTCAACGATGCACAGACGAGACGCACGAACACCACTCACTGCGACGTCCCTAGCGTATCGATACAAGACCCCTCTCCTCACTTTCACGGCACCCTTTTCTGAAGCTTCCCATTCTTTCATGCGCGCTGTCTTTTCACCCTCTTCTACTAGCCAATCGATGGTTCGCGATGATGCGTCGATGATGATGCGGTCGCCGTCCTTGACCAGAGCGATAGGGCCACCCAGGATGGCTTCAGGGACAACGTGGCCTAATAAGAACGGCTGTGAGTACTCGAATCACGACCTCAAGCTTTATGCGCGGCGTACCAATGATAAACCCTCTGGATGCACCTGAGAAACGACCGTCTGTGATGAGGGCGGTCGAGTCACCAAGACCAGCTCCCATCAAAGCAGCAGTAGGTCCTGTGCCCAAACTCGATGAGGACAATTGGAGCGAGTCACCCGATCGGATTCACCTAACATCTACGGAAGAACGCTTAGAAGTGCGTTGGGTAAGCAGACCAAATAGCACACCTCGGGCATCCCAGGTGCACCCTTGGGACCTTGATATCTGAAGATAAGGACTGCACCGGGTTTGATTTCTCCCCTCTCAAGGGAGGGGTAAAAGTCGTGCAAACTGGTGGCGAATTTAGCATCACCTTGGACCCCTGGTGGATGGTTTACCTGTCGAAACACTTGGCAGTACCCTGTTGTCTGTGTCAGAGACTGAATTCGTATGTCATACAATGGCAAACCTCAAACCTCAAGCCTTCTTTACCAGTCAGTTTAGCAACAGCAGTTCCAGGCGCCAGACTTCCGCGCAAGATCGTCAAGTGGCCCGTCGGTTTGATTGGGTTCTCAACCCTCTTTATGACGTCTTGCGCTTCAAAATCGATTTCTGGTACATCCGCGACATTCTCTGCGAGTGTCTTTCCCGTGACGGTCATCTGACTACCATCGATCAGATTGGTATGCTTAAGAAGATATCTAAGCAGGCCCGGAATTCCCCCGATCTTGTGTACATCTTCCATGTAGTACTTTCCGGAAGGCCTTGAGTCATGGTCAAGGAATTGCCGCAGACCTAGCCAAATGCATACTTACTTGAGGTCAGCAATGTAGGGTGTTCTGTCGGAAACTTCCTGGAAGTCATCAATGGTGAGAGGGACGTCAGCAGCTCGTGCGATGGCGAGCAAGTGGAGCACCTTCCCGTAATCAGACATGTGGAGTACGGAGGAATGGGAGACGTACTGCATTGGTTGATCCACCAAGGATGTTAACGATAGTGATCGCGTTCAGGAACGACTGGCGAGTAAGAATATCCCTGGGTTTCAAGTCCAGCTCTAAAAGATGTCTTAGATACTTTGCGGCCCTGAAACATTCCTGAACTTTTTCTATGAACAGAATATGGATCACCATCCTCGACTTAAAAGTTTTACTCGCCTGGGTAGACCGCTGGTGTACTAGAGGAATACGGCAAGGTCATCCCCAAAACCTCAAGGACAGAACTCATGGTATTTGCTCTGTGTCATCATGGCAGAGTTGCCACACAACAGAAACATTCGGTTGGAATCACTCACGTGTACATACCACCACAAGCACCTGGACCAGGGCAAGAATGCCTGACCACATCAAACCGTTCTTCGTCGTTGATGAGACCAACCGAATATGCGCCTGAGAGTAGTGAGTATCACAGAGGGACGATAAAAACCGTCGTACCGTATGACTCGAACGCGTCCGCGATGTTGACAGTGCCACCTTTCTTGAATCCCATCGAGGGGCAATCAACATGGCGAGTACCCACTTGGATGGTTCCGCCATAAACGATTATAGTGGGACGATTGTGCCGCGCCGCGGCGATCAAAGCACCAGGCATGTTCTTGTCACAACCAGGGACCGAGATGTTGCCGTCATAATGCTGAGCCTGACACGGCATACTCCAGATCGCGTGGCACCACCGCGACAATCACTGCTTACCAAAGTGACCTTTGCTTCATTGTTAATGAGGGTAGACAGACAGCCCAGAAAGGGACTCACAGCCTCGATTGAGTCCGCAATCAAGTCGCGGCTAGGCAACCTGTGATGACACAAGTCAATCAAGACTTCATACTGTCCAGCTATAACCATGCAGTAAATACGCACGAATAGCGCATCCCTGTAAAGGGAGGGATAAGGACGAGTATCGCGCGAGAAGATACGGAACATACCGTCAGTACCCATGGTAATCGCGTCACTGGAAATCATGACGAACTGAATATGACCGACAAGACTTCAACGTGATTACAGACCTGACACCGATGGTGTTGAAGATCAAGCCAACGAGGCCTTCCTCCTTGCAACCCTCTTTGATCTTTCTCGCAAGGTCGAGCTTTTGTGGAAAAAGTCAACCCAACCCACAGATATAAGCACAGTCCGTAGAGCTCACAAGGTGCATATTACACGGATTGCCTTGACGGAGATCAAGATGGTGTCCTCCAACACAACATGACACACTCACCCTCCCACCAGATCGGAGAGATCCCGATCTAACCAGAACAGGTCAGGTTGCGCACCTCTTCTTGGAAGCATGCGCACGGTACCTGGGGTTTATCCATATCATCCTCAGTCAAGCCAGTGGCATAGACTGCAGATCATATATTACAACGTGCCACCTAGAAATAATGCAGGATGCGAACGCATGGCTTGAGCCCCACCTCGGGCCTTGAAGTCCAATTTAGCGATCCTTTTACACTATCACGTTGAACACCAGAGTTAGGTTCACCTTATCCTGTGTCAACTGACTAGAGATTTTGTTGAGCTTCACATCGCTCGAGCCCAAGGTTTCCAAACGTTTAGAAATGGTATGACTAGTTGTGGTAGATTAGTTGGTTCGAATAGGAGAAAGCATCAAAGGCGTACATCTCGACGGACATGATTGTCAGTATATGGAGGAACGAACTCTGACCCACTACTTATATTGCGCAGACCCTCGACAAGTATATAATTGAGTTCAAATCAGGCCGTTGCCAATCACACGATTTCACACCCAGACGGCTTCCCGTGCAAGCGGTGCATTAACGTTCTGCAACTTAGGAAGCGTCCGGGCAGTTAGGATCACAATGGCAAGGGGATAAATGAACAAAAAGCCTCTTCTAAACAGCATTGCAATCTGTACTTGGTATGCATGTGGCGACTAGTGTGGGCTCAGGGAGGTCAATTCGAAACTTCACCTGAAGGCGGAAGGTGCGGACGGACCCACTATTGTTCTGACATCTTAAATGAAATCGTACCACACGCTTACCCATCAGACTCCGCATCGTACAATATCTGGAAATCTATCAATTTGGCTACCTGTCTAGAAATCAAAGCCGTGCTGGCGGAAGACGTTCAACGCGGAGCGACTCTCGGGCCTAGTCAACTCTGCCAGATCATTACGGTCCTTCGCACAGGTGAGGTGGAAACAAGGATACGATAACGGATAAAGCTTACCATCTGTAAAAAGGTACGTTTCAGAGTAAACCAAAGTTGATCACTCGTTTGTCTATCCCCCGCTGATTCCTGTAACTCTAAGGCACTAAGAAAGTGTTCTGCGGCTTCTTTGTGAGCACCGATGTTCAAACCTAAACAACTATAAGTATAGTGCAAGAAAATAACGTCGTTTCACCGACAGGCAACTCCAACATTGTAAATCGCGCGCGTGTACGTTGGGCGGAGACTTAACGCTTCTCTGTAGGCGCCCAGAGCTTCCTCTGGCTTACTGCCATTGGACAAAGATGAACCAAGCCGATTCCACAAGAGATAGTCCTGCGGATGGGTCAATATTGGCGGTATCATGAAGTTATGCGCGGAACCAACCCGGGGACGCTGAGACAACGCGCTCTCAAAGCAATCCTTCGCACGATCATACTCCCCTTTATTGTAAAACAGGACTCCAAGCCCTACTTGGACGTCAGGATCAACTATGCCTTGATCATACTGCTGTCTTGCAAGCGCCAGGAAGATATCAGTGAGGCGATCATGAGAATCCCACACTGCATGAGACCGGACGGCATTCTCGACATCATCATGTATCGGCAAAGCAGGAAACCGTGCATGCAGCCAGCGCCACAGCATATGGTATGATGCCCGGTCATATGACTCGTTGGTGAATGATATTGCAAGAGACTAGAAAAGATCGATGAACTAGATCACCACTTAGAGAGAAAAAGTGATATCCATACCAACATGCCAGCTCCATCTGCACCAGCAGCTTCAGCTCTCCGAACTCCTTCCATCAGAGCGCGCATGCCTTGTTCCTCACGCTCATCCATGCTCCTTGTTTCCCCTAAAAGTATCCACGCCTCATAACCGCGCTCACCGAGTTCACCTGTCTGTATAGCAGCTTCTAGCAGCAGCCCAGCTTCCGATAATGACCCATTACGTTCCAGGAGTGCCTTCGCCTCGCTCAACGGAGAGCGTACAGATGTGGAGGGTTGTAAAAACGGATTGTTCTGCTCTGGTTGAAACTCAACGATCGTACGCGCGAGTAAACATGGCACGGGCCTCACCGAAAATATATTCGGTCAGGATTGGGTATCCAAGCTCATCAAACTTGGGACTATCGGCCGTTCTGTCGGTGAATTCGCCTATTCCGCTCTCCCACCCATCTTGCATTATTCCACCATAATCTTGACCCAGTTCTTCGCGCTGGGCTGTCATGAGCTGATTGAATTCCGATTCCCACTTCGCCAGATCTTCATCCTTGGGTGGAGCATCAGATTCTTGTAAATGCTGCAAGACCCTTACAAAGCATGAGGTCACAAAGTGTCGCCTACACACGAAAATAAAAACTAACTCGGAGAATTTTGTGTCAGCTTTGACATCTCCTGGTCCTGGTTCAGCCGTAATAGAACTTGCCTCCAGTTCCACGATCCTTGCGGAGCCGCTGGTGTCAGCAATTTTGAGGGAGGCAGCGGCATGTGCAAATGCAGCTTCGAAGACCGCGTCTTGAGCCTTTCCCTTTCCCTTATCCGATGAAATCGTGTGAAGAAGGGGACTAAAGCTTTGGTACATTGCATGGCCAGTCAAGCTAGGGCCATACATGGTCATTGGCGCGGAATAATTATAAGGGATACGAAGGTTTGCAGAAGGGTGTTGTACTTGTTTATTCAGCCTCAGAGGATGCACCAAAGCAGACATTTTGCACTAATACATACCATCCATTTGCCCCGATTGCTGTGTGGAAGAACCTGGGACGGCTTGGTCAAGAACTCCAGTAAACTCGGAAATCCACGGGGCTCGCGCCACGTCGTCGCGAAACGCCGGCTGGAGTTGCTGTGGGTTCCCTCTGGCCCAGGCTTGGTTGAGGTCAAGCGCTCCACTGACAGAAAATTCGGCGCGGTGCGGTAGGGAGGTCAGTGCCAGAGATGGAGCAGACGGCACCACTGGTCCTCCGAAAAATTGTCTCGCCATTTGGACATCTTGTTCTGCAGCTTGAGCTGGTGCTGCGCCAGGCAGGTGTTGTAACTGTGAACGTCTCAGCTGAGATTACAAAAGCGCGAGACAGTGACCGTGTACCCGAAACGACGAAGGCCCTGCGGCCCGATCCTGCACGCACCGAGTCTAATCAATGTCTAATTCCTAGAGTGTGAACTGGAGAGTACACACACCTGCTGCAAACTCCTGTCGCCTTCGGTATGTTTGAGGACTTGCGACAACGGATTTGAAGGCACTGCACACTCTGAGCCGGATATCAAGCCTTGTAGCGACATTTTGCAATGACTGAAGCAGGTCGAGGAGGGGAGGAGCGCTGAGCCGCACTGAATCACGTGCTACCCACGGATCGATGTGAGCCAATGATTGTGTCCACCCGGTTTCACACCACCTCCAATGTTCCGCATCAGAACATCAGCGTTAAGCAGGGCGCTCGCTAGAAATTATGCCACGTCTCCGTCACCACACGCGCTAGTGTTCTTGGAACATCGCGACGGTGAACTCGAGTCTTCGTCCCTCTCCGCATTGACTGCAGCTTCTCGACTTGGTGGCAAGGTGACCGGTCTTCTCGCAGGTGCTCCGGACCAACTTCCAGGAGTGCTAGGCAAGGCAAAGAAGCAAGTTTGTTCCCGCTAGTCTCGCTACGCATACTGACGCATCATGGCAGGCTAGAGGGACTAGATTCCATACTCCACTCTGCCTCCCCGCAGTACTCCTCGTCATTACCGGAGGTCATCGCCCCACTCTTTGAGAAGGTTCTCTCTGGTGGTGGTTCCCCGTTCACACACGTCGTGTCAGCGCACTCCTCGTCCGCTAAATCTATTCTTCCTCGAGTCGCCGCAAGGCTCGATGTTCCGGCTGTGTCTGACATCACCTCAGTCGAACATGATGTTTCTTCCGACAGCACGACATTTTCCCGTCCGATCTATGCAGGGAATGCCATCTCAACGGTGCGAGCTCCGTCTTCAATACCCATCAAGTTCTTCACCGTGCGGTCCACCGCCTTTTCCGCTGCTGTACCCTGTGAAGCGGAGGCTGACACAGAGGTCCTTGATCCTGTAGAGGTTTCTGATTCTCCATCGAACCACATCTCCACTTCGCTAAACAAATCTGATCGCCCCGACTTGGGGGTTGCCAGCCGGGTGGTGTCGGGTGGACGTGCGCTCAAAAATGCTGAGACATTCCAAGCCACCCTTTACCCTCTCGCCGATGCTCTGGGTGCCGCGGTTGGCGCTTCGCGGGCAGCTGTTGACGCTGGTTACGCTGATAACTCATTACAAGTGGGCCAGACCGGCAAGGTTGTTGCGCCTGAACTGTACATGGCACTTGGAATATCGGGTGCAATCCAACACCTCGCTGGTATGAAAGATTCCAAGCTGATTGTCGCCGTCAACAAGGTAGATTGCTATCGTTCTGGTTTATCACTGCCTAACGTCTTCAAGGACCCCGACGCTCCAATATTCCAGGTAGCTGATGTCGGGCTTGTGGCAGATCTCTTTGAGGTTGTGCCTGAGATGGTGGAGAAGTTGAAGTAGTTATCTGTGTGCCAGCACTACGAAGCGGAATGCTTGCACGGCTAGCTGGAGGGACTCAGAATAATGTCAGACCTAACCGTATACGATTGGACAGGTGTGACTTCGAAAGTTGGACTGAAGTTCGAGTTGAGTGGCTCGGCATGTCTTTCTATCGACCACTCAACACCTCATACAAGCTATCAGGGAGGGTGCTCCTTGTGGTTAGTAGCAGTGTATTACCATTCTCCTCGACAGCGTCTTACAACCGCATGCAGCCCCTGGTATCCGTTGGGAATGTAGCACAACTAGCGGCCGATCTGCTCATCGCGTCGCTCAACCTCGATTGCGTCGGTGTATTCGATCCAAAGTATCTGGTCCCAGTCGTCGGGGCGCGTGAGGACGGCACTGCAGGTCTGACCACTCCCATCGAATGTAAGTCACTACCTCTGCGACCCGTCAAGACGTCTAGACGAGTTGTATCGGTCAGTATTCGGCGACACGAACAGCAAGATCTCAGTCGTCCAACAACATTCTCCCGCACTCAAGGTAGGTTGGTAACAGTGGACAATTCTTCTCGCTAGTCATCTCTCATCTCTGGCAGTCATCCAAGCAACAATTCATTGACACACTCCTCGAGTTCATCCACGACTCTGGCGTATCAGCAGTGATTTTTATGGGAGGGGTCGACACGTCAATTAGAACAGACATGCAAATGCAGTCAGTACACTAGCGTTTAGACCCTACTCTCTACCGTATCTGACTAGCACCTCCCAGCACACCGACAACGTTCATCCAACTTCCAGCATCCCCACCTCTTGATGGGGGTCCACTTGCTTCCCTCGCCGATTTGCCAGTTCCTCCTTACTCTTCCCCGTTACCCCGAGACCAAGGTGCTGGGAGTAACTCTTGCCATGTGCCATTCATTCCCGGTGGAGGGATCGCTCACAGGTTGCTGTCGTCCATTCCACACACATGGCAGATCCCAACCATTTGTCTGTTGCAGTATGCAATGGAGGGTGACAACAGGTCGGACGCCAAGCTCCTCGCGACGGTCGTGGCCAAGACGCTGGGTAATACAACGGACATATCTACCTGGAGGGAACCCACAGCATGGGCTCATGGCCTCTTTGGCACTCCACATGACCAGACGCTATATGGTTAACGGTCTCCGTTACACCACGACTGCTTGGAATATCTAGATACATGGTGTCACCGCCTTCCAGCAATCCCGACCCGATCTCGGCCTTTTCTTTTCGCAACTTGAGACAAAGGTAAATAAGCGTAGGGATCGACCTTCCCCTTTTTGACATCACCTCCCGCTTTCTGTGCATCAGTGTCGTCATTACAGTAAGACCATTGATACAAATTGCCTTCACAAAGACACACCTTTGCTTTGAATTCGTGTCCAAGCTTGATTTCTGAACGTCGTTTGTTCGTTTTTGACCTCGCCGGTGTCTCAGCATCAGCCATCTCGATATCCCCGTCATCATCCTCGTTTTCCCGTCTGCGTTTTGTGTCTTTATTGAATTTAATGCGTCCATTAGGTCCACGTGTAAAGCCATCTACAGAGGTAACACTTTCTCTGTAGGCGCTACCTGCGGCGTCTTTGGCAGCCCTTCGAGCGCTGACTTCGATGTCCGAATCAGATTCTTCTGCAGGAATCACCATCTTTCCAGATTCCTCGTCCGTTTTGAAACGGTTGGCATCCTGACCAGGTTTTCGCCTACGGTCGGTTCTGGCGTCTGTAAAACAGATGTATCATCAGAACCACCAAGCTTTGCGCAACACGCACTCGTTATTCGTGAGACAGCGCCCCGCAAAAGGTCCACCGGTTCGTCATCGTCCACGCGCAGGCGCAACCCATGGTCCCCGCCCTTGCGTCTGGGGTCAACCTTACTTTGCGCTTGCTCTTCGTCGCCACTTTCATCAATCTCACTTTCGCTCCCATAAAGAACGTCTTCAAAAGCGTCGCCCGTCGCCACTTTTCCAGAGGGTGCCTGAGACGACTTATTATACATGTAAGCATCACGGAGGGATGTCTTACCTCTCCCTCTCCTTCTTCGCGAGCTCTTCTGCGTTTGGCCCTCTCTTTCCGCTTCTTGATGTTCACCAGGACTTTGGAGGCTTGTTCCTCACCTGCGGCTTGGTATACATCGTTCCATCCGAAGCGTCGTATCATCCGCTCAAATATGTGGCGCACTTTTGCCTTGAAATGATTTTTATGGTCGTGCGACCATGCCAGAAGCGCAGGTACCAGATTACTCAAGTGTGGCCTGAGGAGGTCGGTAGGCAGCGTGTGGATCGCGAGTTTGACATAACCAAGGGTGGACTTGACGATCTCGCGATTCGACGAGGACAGAAAGACCAGCAGAGTTTTAAAAATTTCGGTCTGCATTTGCGAACCGATAGTGTCTGTGTGACATTAGCATGTGAGCCATAGTGAGGAACAACCTGTCCAGACCTTTAAACTCGAAGACGAGTCGCGAGATCGCGGTTACTGTTGCGCTAATCATGTGTGGCGTTGCTCCAGCTAGCCCACCAGCAACCATAGTCATGTACTCGTTTATGCTCGCGTTCGCTAGGTGATATATGGACGTGAAGCACGAAGGAGCTGCTTGCATGGAAACACAAACCTTCGGGAGCAACGTCTTCATCCATACCATCAACCATCATTCTCACAACTAGACCTCCTTGACTCATCTTTTGGCCCATACATACGATCAATTCAAAAGCAGCGAATCGTGCCTTTTCGGAGGGCTCCTTGGTGCCCAACACAGCCTCTGGAATCAAAGATGGAAGGATATGTAGCGACGTTGGTGGTATATTCGGTATGAGGTTGGCCAGTAGTAGAAATCGATCTTTTTTAGCGGCAGGCGAAAGGCCCGCAGCGAAAGAGTCAAGCTGCTGTAAGGTTGCAAGCGTGTCAGTTTGGACTTTTCCGTTGCTCAATATCTTGGCAAGAATTTTATAGCCTCGTTTTTGTACACCATTGTCCTTGCAGCATAGTACTTCGTTGGTCATGCAGATGTGCACGAGCGACATAATTTCTTGTGCCTCTAGCCAAGGCAAGAGCAACACGAGCAAGTCTTGTGTCATAGTGGTCACATCCGCATTCTGCTGTACCTCTGGCGCAGTAGATAATCTTTGGATGTTTTGCTGGAACAGCTCGACAACTTTGCGGTATGCTTTCGAGATTTCGTGAGGGTCGGCAATATTTGCCCAAACGCCAATGACGTCTCCGAGAAAACCTCTGTTCTCCTTCTCGAGACCGCCAAACACATTGAAGAATACGGCAAACCAGCTCTCTACTTGCATTTTCAGGAAAGCGACGTTCTGGATCGCTTCTTCGCGGGTGATGGAACCACCCACAGAGGTAGCCCCGGTAGGATTTTTGGGGTCGGCTACGGAGAGACTGGATTCGACCAAAGACTTGAGGCCCTTGAGCACGGAAAGTCGAAGCTCCGGTTGCGTGTACAAGAGCTGAGATAAAAGTTGAGAGAAAGCTGGCGTGAGTGCCTGCATGCCGTCAGATGGAATATATATAATAGCACAGAAGACGGTATTCGAGTACTTGCATGTTTAACGTCCGGAGTTGCATGACAATACCCTGCGAAACCCATCCAGACCTGCGAGATGAGCACTTTCCAAACCTTTGCCTCAGACTGATTTCCATCAGCCTCAGCTTTGTTTTGAAGGTTGAACATCCGTTCGCTCAAAGGAACGAAGTAAGAAACAAAGTGTCCCAAGGGAGAAGGATGTGGCTGGGAAAGCATGGGTAACAAGAAGGCCCGGGGTTCACGTCCCGCTTGGCTGCGAAAGGGTTTGATCAATGGCCAAAGAAAATGTGAGACAATTACACACCGATCCTGAGGCTCCAGGTTCAGCGGTATCGCCTCGAGCACGACGGCCGGTCCCATAACTCGGATCGCTGTGGATATGACACCATCTGCAGCTTCCTTGTGTTCAAAACTCTTCTGAATCCGAAGGTCGGCAATTTTCTGCACCAATGGTAAGAGTAATATCTCAGCTGCGAGTGTTGATCTGCTACTTTCGAGGTGTATACTGAGACTCAGCACGAGCGAACGTACGACATGCAGCAACTCCTGGATGGCAGATGCGTAGGCCAATGAATCCAAAGCTTTCGCAATTTGCGCAATAGCGGTCCTGACAGGTGATTTACCATCTGGTGCATCCGCCATAGCCGTGCGAACCATGGGCAGTGTGATACATTGAGCGAGCAATTCCAGTGCTTCCGCAACAGCTTTCCGTGTTTGCGCATGGCTTGTCTCGAAGAAGGACCAAACAGTTTTCCAGACTTTGACAAATTCCTCCGACGATGCTTCAGGTTCTGCAGAGCGATAGGCAAGCATGACGTCCCCTAGAACTCGCAACCACGACGGAGCAACGGTAATGTCCGACTTTGGGGGTGGAGATGACAATACAGTGTTCAGTACTACAGGGATCTGCGCTGTGCTGCTTTGAGTCCCCGAGTCAACCGAAGCCGTAAGCAAGTCGGAAAGGATTGAGTACGAGGACTGTGACAAATATGGATTCCCAAGTCTAGGCAAAGCAAGAAGGATGGTTGTAATGGGCGGGATGGCCTTTTCGCGCTAGTCAGGGGTAATATCAAGCACTAGTGTATCCTACTCACATCGAGTGGGAGATTGGGTAAAATCGGACGGAGCAGTGCGAGAAGACGGATGGCGTTATCAACGGAGAACTCCTTTGCAGCAGATTTTGATTTTGGGAAGACACCAGAGCTAGCTTGTTGAAGGGAATTTTGCGTCCACTCGGCGACGCGGTCGGCGTAGGGATGGCATAGAAGTGGACTCGGTGGACTTGATAACACATCGCTGATCAGATCCGCAGCGCGCTTTCGCACCTTGGGTCGGGGATCTAGGCACAATTGCAAGACGGTTGCAAATGATTGGCGGACAGTTGGTGCGTCCAACTGTGATCGGTCAAGAGCACGGAAGATGGCGTTATACAAGGTGAGCTGAGATCTTAATGGAGGGGCGTGGGCCGAAAGAGAGGGAAATAGCGGTGCGGTGAGCGAGAGAAGGGTACTCAAATTTGACTGAATGACCGGACGGGGAACGAAAGGTGCTACTAGCGCAAGCAGATAGAGAACGGCTGGTAGAACATCACCATCGTCCAGTGCAGTGTCTTTCTTCTGCAATGTGCCATCGAGAGTGGTTATCAGTGCGGCGAAGTAGGCAGTCGGCGTGCGATCCGTGCATGTCTCTGTCAAGGTCGACTCGAGCGCGTGGAGGAGCGTTGCGGGTGTCTTTTGGTGGGGGAGAGAAGAAGACGTGTGCGGTCGAATCTTTGCCAGCGCGGTCTCCATGATGGCCAGATCAGAAGTTAGGATTGTGTACTTTGAGTACTGCCGGTGGGTACGCCGAGTGCTGGCAATAGCCTATAAGGCGAAGCACAGCTTGACCTCCGGCCATGCCAGAGGGTTCGCCCACACCATGGTCGTACGTCCTCGTTCGGTCAGTGGCTCGTTCTCTGATTCCCGCATTACCGCTCAGCCGCCTGCTAGCCTTCTCTTCCGCTTTGTTCTCAAGATATTTTATGGAACGATAGTCGTGGAGAATACTCGATATATACCCACGACAGGCGAACCTTGGTGAGAGAAACCAGGCCGAATCTTGTTCTCGGCGTCCTCAAATTAGAACCAGCATCGTGTGTGCGAACCACCCTAACTCGCTGACAGATGCCCTGTGTGTCCATTTCTCTCTCGTCTCTCTATCCGATGTTCCACGCTGACGCCCTGTTCTCCCAGCGTACTCGTCACCTCCATCCCTCCCCAGGTAACCGTGAGGAATTCTATCTGATATTCGTCTTCTGAGCAGAACCCGCCAGACGCGCAACATGCTTCGCTTAACTGCCAAGTCTACCCAGTTTGGGCGTAAGACGTTTACTAGCTGGCTAATCGAGTCTGCAGGGACAGTCCCCATTAAGCGGCGCAAGGACTTTCCTGAAGGAAATGTTGACAATTCAGAGGTGATGGAAAAGCTCATGCAGGTAAAGATTAGCCGTGTGTATGGGATCATGTTCACCCACGCCTTACAGGCACTCGAAGCTGGTGATGCCGTATGTTTATTTCCAGAGGGAGGGAGCCGCTATCATCCAACTATAGCCCCCTTGAAAACTGGTGGTTGGTCTGTTCATGGTCCCGTCTACCCTGCTCGCTGAGTTGTCCATTCTCAGTCGCAAGACTCGTAGCTGATGTACTAACCCGGAATCGTGATAATCCCCACTTTTCCGTGTCCATTCTCACCTGTTCCTTGACATATATGTAAGCAGATATATACGGCCTGCTTTGCTCGTCAGTAAACTTTGAAAGGCATCGACAGCATTTCCGCTCTGATGTGCTAGTCACCTTTAATCCTCCCATCAAGTTTACGCCAAAAGTACGCGTTAGCGTGTTGTCCTTTGCTGTCCCATGTTTACACCTTTGTACAGGACAACCCAGAGCTTCTCGAACCAGTGAATTTTGCCTCCATCCAAGGCGTCACGGCACAGATACACCAGCTGATTAGCTCTCAAACTATTGACGCACCTTCTTGGGATCTGATACGATCTGCAAAGCTTGCCGCTCGTATCTATGTCCCATTAGGGACATCGATGTCTCTAGGGGACTTCGTGCGCGTAATGCGAACATTCGTCGAGGCATTCAAGCTTTCTGAAGCAAAGGGCCAAAAATCCCACAAACAAGAAAAGGATGATGACGACGTCAACAGACTACGTGACGACTTGAAGGTAACCTGCGCGTCGCTTCACAAGCGACTGCTCTTGTTTACTAGGATTCACAGCGGTACCAAGACGCACTTGTGTACTGGGGTATCAAGGACGACCGCATCCGACGGCCGTTGCCCCGACGTTCGATAATATTCAGGATGTTCATCCGTCTTGCCTGGTCCATCTGCCTAGTGACCATATCCCTCCCTGGACTGGTATTGTGGGCCCCCGTCTTCATCACGACCTTTTATGCAGTACACAACTTCAAGAAGAGCGGGCCTATCTGGGATACATGGGACGAAATTGCCCAGTACAAGCTTGTGTACGGCCTCATCTCGGGACTCATGGTCTGGATTTCAGCCGTGCTGCTGACGCTCCCCTTCGCGACGATCACGGCTATTCTGGTTCCTGCATTGATGTGGATGACGTTGAGATGGCTAGAGGATGCAGTGTCTGCTTTCCGAGCGTTCACCGCATTGTTCCGTCTGCTCTGGGTGGGTCCGACTACGCTGAAGGGACTCGGCGAAACGCGGGACGATCTACATTCACGAATCATGAACGTGGGGGTGGGGACTCTGGGCCTCCCACAAAATCCCGAGAAACACTTTTTGGAAAGTGGTGATTGGGAGGAGGGCCGAGTCAAAAGCAAGTGGGAAAGCGGTACCATGTATTTTTCGATGCTGCGGAGGAGGAAAAGAGATTGGAACGAGACACTGCGGCTATACGATAAAGTAGACTACCCCGACGAGGGGTTATGACCCCGTCTCATGAGTTAGTTCGGTGAGCAGTGATCTCCAGTTAGCTAGTATTGACCATCGATGGCACAAAGTCATGTTAGGTATGGCAGAACGATTGAAGTATGTACCATAGCTGAATAGCCAGTCGTGATAGAATAGCGACACTGAACGAGACAAATTGGGGAAAAGACATTGAAGGAGGGATTCAACCATGAATGCGCTGATAGGCTCTATTTCCGGCGGCCCATTTATGACCACGATCGGCAGCAATCCCGGTCACAATGACGGCAGAACCAACGAGGAAGCCAAAGACCCAAGATATGACATTGAGTACGTAGCTGAGTCCTACAAGCGGTGAGTACCTGACGGGTTCCGACTACAAGGACGCCTTACCAGGTTTCGCATGTTCAAAGTCCTGAAAAGAGTTGTTGCTGTACAGTTCTGTCACGAGAACGAATGTGACGAGCTGGAAGACGGCTAAGAAAGGTTAGTCTCGAGCCACGAGGGGAAAACGAGTTGCATACCATGGAGTAAGACGAGACCTGCGACGGCTCTCCATACCCTGCGACGCCTAGAGTGTGTGCTTACGCCGATAAGCAAGGCTAGCAAGGCCATTGAAGCGAAACCGATGGCAAGCTCTGAGAAGTACTGAGCAGAGATCCATCCAGCGCAGGGCAGGCGATTTTCGTCTTCACAGCCGTCTTGAACCCTGAGAGGGAAGGAGCGACATTGGTAGTCGAAGTATTCGAGACGTCCGTTGCTTGGGCCGGGGATGCTGACCGAGGAACGCTCGCAGCGTTGCATGAGCCCATAACGGATCGTGGAAGTTGCGTTCGGGAGGTTGAACTTATAAGTGGTGACGAGCCTTCAAATTGTGTCAGGTTTGGGGACTGGCTGAGAGGAGAGCGAACCAGTCGGGAAGACGGGCAGACAAGATGTTCTTGGACGAGGGGTGAGTACTAGTGGTGGGTGGCAGAAGAAACTGGACTCACGACGACGAGGACGGCGAGGACGGCGACAAAGGTGACGACGTACGACGTTTTCCTCATCGTTGGACGAGGACAAGGACAAGGACGAGGGAAGGGAATGAGGTAGTAGGGGACCAGGCTGGTGACGCATGATGTCACGGTTGTCTAGACCACGTCTGTTTGTTTGGTCGTCCCTGTCGATTAGTGGTTAAATCATCACGTTGTGGAGAGCCAAACCGTGAAGCCGGAGGTTCGAATCCTCCTTGGGACATCTTTTTTCTTTTGACTCGAATTTACGTACGAAAATTCCGACTCCGGTGTGGTTGCGATTGCACGCGCCGCTTGTCTTCTTCTCGACGTCGTCCGAGACGACGAGCATCGATTTTCGTTTCCCCAGCGCGTCTTTCCGCAACGGTGTCTGCAATCAGTCACACCAACAACGCCCATCCTCGCCCTCACCACGCCACTTGGCTTTCAACACGTCCAAGCGTCGTCCTCTGGCTCATGACATTATCCTTTGGTGGTCTCAGTCTTCTCTACCCATGGACACCGACCCTTTTGTGGGACCACACCAGAGCCGGTTTTCGATCCTTCATCTGTGTTCTTGTCGTCCTCGCCGTCGTCCTCGTTCTCGGTCAGTTTCCATTCCCATGCCCTTCAGTTCGCTTCTAACGTTCGCTTATCCTCCCTGCCATCGCCCACATCAGCCTATCTCACCAATCCGGCAGAAACTTCCTTCAGGGCCTACCTCACTGAACAGTCTTTCCGCCAACACTTGAGTCACTTGGACGATCTCACAGACGATTCTGCTCCCCAACTCGATTGCGCCTTCTCTCGTTCGCGTCCCCACGGCTCAGACCGCAACGCAACTGCAGATCGCGCCACCCTGCCGTTTCATTTTGCTAACCGTGCTTCCGTATCCCTCCGTACCCCAAAACATGTCTTCCATAGCTTTGGCATATGCACAATTGCCACAACCTGCGGTGCTACAGTCCCCGCCAGTGGCCGTGGCTCATCCACTTCACATAGTCACGCCCCCCATCGTTCGGATCTGGAGGGTTTCGTGTCTTCGGATTCCTGGTTCATCGGTGCCTTTGGACGTTGGTGGCGCGGTGGTCCCGTCGAGTCTTGGTGTTATGATGCCATGATTCGTTCGAAAGACGCTCAGGGTTGGAGTTCTGGCATTCTTGGCTTCAAGGCCTTGGATAAATTTCATGATTACAACGGTATTTTCCTCGCAATCACCAAATTAACCTTCGCTCTTAACGCTTGACTAGGCCTCCCGTTCGCCAAGTTCGCACCATGTCCTCGCCCATTATTACGTGGATCCCCGCCTAAGCTGCGTAATCGAGAACGTTCTGCTCAACGGCCCGGCTCTACCTCGCATCGTAGTTCTTCCCCGCCACCTCTACCAAAGTCTGCATCCTTGCCGTTACACGCAGATCATCGTCTCCATGATTTCCTGCCAGCACCACAGTCATCTCACTTGATCACAGACCAGAAGCGTACTGCCGTTCATGCTCCTCCAGTCGCTCACACTATCTCTCGCACATCGTCTACCTCCTCTGGGGTTTCCGATCATTCTCCAATAATCGCCGAGGTTTTGAGACAGATAGCAGTCGCGCAGACGTCTATCCGTGACCTTCAAAGTCAGCTTCAGGAAGCTCAGAATACAGCCAACCAATCTCGTGATTCCCTCGAGGCTGAGCTTGCTGATCTCCGGTCGAGGAGGCGGGAAGAAGATCAAAGACGGGTCGACGGTCGCGCTCGCACCAAGACTCTGGAAGAAGCCAGACGTTTGGCAGAGACAAGCAAAAGAGAGGCGGAAAAGAAGATGAAACTTGCTCGTAACGTCAAGGACTCTGCGGTGCGTAGAGTGGAGGAGCTAGAACTAGAAATTCAAGGGTTGAAAGAACGAATGGAGCATGATCGTGCGGTTCTTGCTGCCGAACCTAACGATGCCGACCAAGCAGAGGAAGACCAATTGAATTGTGAGTTGGAAAGGAAGAGAAAGGAAGTGCGAGTGGCAGAAGATGTCGTCGCTGCATTGAACATCCGCGCACGGGAGCTCGAGGAGAAGATCGACGACAGTAAATCTCGACTCCATGCTTCACAACATCGCGCTCGACTTCTTCAGGCGTACGTTGATTCGACCGACGCGTCTCACTCCGGTGCTGGGAGCGGTAGTACCATCCTCCAGTGCAACCATGGGCAACCAGACAAATCTACATGGTCTTATAACCCGTTTGATGTCCCCGTAGATGATGTCCTAGCTTCACCGATAGCAGAACGGATCCACGGTGACGCTGGATCAGAATCGAGGGACACTTCGCGCTCTTCAGACCTTGTGGCCCATTCTTCGGGTGCGTCTTTAATATCCAACTGGAATGGTGATTCGAACACTTCTACAGTTCCTCGTACTCGGGATTATGCAACCTTTGATGATGGCACTTCTTGCGTTGATCCGACTTTACTATCGTTCCAATCTGATCAAGGCCAGGGTGGTTACTTCCAACGTGGACGAGCCGTTTCATTCTCGCCTCTTCGCGATCCCCCGACCCCCTCTGCAGCATTCATCCCAAGCAGCTTGATCAGTGTACTTGACTCTCCCTCAGCAGACCTGAAGGGAGGGATCGGTATCCAGAACAGTCCTTTCACATCCTCGCCTGTTGAGTACAATGGACACCCTTTGGACCTTGAATCTGAGCTCGATCCATCTGGCCTTCGTCATGACCAGGGACAGTCTAGCCATGATCAATTGTCTATGCGCCAGAACTCCACCTCCTACGAGATTCAGGGGTCGGACGACCTCCAGGAGGTTGCGAGGAAAGGCAAAGGATGGTTCTCCGTTGTCAAGGGTGAAAAACTTCGTAGCAGTCTCAATCCAGATGCAAAGGTGTTCCGTCTTACAAGGTTCACGCCAGGCCAGACTGGCAGCATCGACACGTCTGCGACGTCCGCGTCCTCCTACGATGCATTAAATCCAACCGGCTTTGCGTCTAGCATCACGCGATCCACGCCTTCTTCCCTCCTTCGTGCTTTCGCCCCTTCTCGCGCCGAGCGCGAGGCGTTACAGCGGGCACTCGGCGGGTCGACAAATGCGAGCCTCGAACGCCTTCCAAGTTTGAGCGACGTGGGTAGTATTCCCTCGTCGCCTGCAGGTGTGCATGCAGCCCAAGGAAGGAACATCGGAGAGAAGGATTGTGCGCTGCCTGCGTGGCTGCAGTCGTTACCGTTGATCCGAAAGCCCAATTTCAGTCCGTGGGACGACGAGGAACCGGCGTCCATCGAGGTCAAGAGAAAGTAGAGGTCAGTGAGGGAATGACGAAGCTAGTCGAGGCTGTCAACGAGTGGTCGCAGGATGCATCGTCTGGTTGAAATAGAGGGAGGCCAAAGAAGTGACCCTCTCTTCAGCAGGTACCGTTGCTTCGACCGTATA
>JBBPJX010000018.1:0-44117 GCA_038088955.1 Neotropicomus parvogracilis
AGAATATAGAAGCGCATGGTATCGAGTGTTCACTGGTAGCAAAAAGTTTACGGAGGATCGTCCTTTGAGACGCAAACCAACACGCACCAGCTGCTTCGGCAGACTCTGGATCGAAAGGTCTCGGAAATGAAACTCGAGACGTCCGGGTCTAAGAGTCGAACAATCTCAGAGGCTCTGCCCGGGCACGTAATTTGGTCACAAGACACTGTACAATGTGACCAAGCCTGGCTACGAATGAGAATGGAGAGCAGGGGGGCGTCTGCTAGGTGAATGCAAATAGTGTTCGTTGAGCGTGAAGACCGTTGTGTAGTAACATGGTTGCACCGATACAATAAATTATGTGTGTCCTGTATGTACTACCTAAGACTTTTAGCCCAGTGTCCTTACACACTGTACTTCATGATTTTCGCCGACTCTGGGGTTTGGGTTGGCACAAGACCCATCATCCACTCACCCCTCAAGGTTGAGGACAAGAAGTTGTCTAATCCTGCGACACGCTAGCCTTACCGTGACTCGTAGCTTCCCCATGCTAGCGTTCAACATCTGGCACAGATGTGTCGAAAGTTCAAGCGATAAAAGTCAGTCGGAAGGATTGTAGAGCCACTATAAGTTTGCTCATCCTTGGAGAAAGCGAAAACAGGACTCTTCAAGCTCACATAGGCGGCCAGGGAAGGATTGCCTTGCTTACAAGGCGGGAGACAGGAAAGAGCAAAGCTATTAGTGCGTCTGATAAATTTACGGGTGGCATCAGGGGGTCAGGAGGTGTTGGTTTAACAATGCGTGCATCTGACATTATTATCTCTCCTATATTTCCCCCTCCTCCGGGGTCTCAGCTCTGCGGGATCTGTCACCCTTGTGCTCTCTCGATCCGTCAGCTTCAAGATCATATCTTGCTCGCTTTTTTTCCAAAAGATCAGCGAGTACTCCCCAAAGCATCTTATTGACGAACCTTCTCAGCCCTCTCCCCATATCCTTTGTCATCATGTTTCGATGAATCACGTCCTACATCTTTGCTTCGTTCACGTTTTTCCCGAATCCTATCTCCATCTTCGTCTTCGTTTCCATAGGGTGGTGCCTCATCAAACCCACGTCCATACCCATGGTCTCTTGAGTTTCGCCGAGGCCGCCGTCTGTCATCCCTCGCATCTCGCTCGTCGCGGGGGTGTTTGGAAGACCGATAGTCTCTATCCCGATCCTTGTCCCGTTCCAAATGCGAATGGTCGCGAGCGTACATGTCGTGATCGTCCGCACGGTGATGGTGCCGACGCATCTCCCTGTCCCTGTCCCTGTCCCTGTCCCTCTCGCGGTCTCGATCACCACGATCCCTCTCGCGTTCACGGTCCCTATCACGCTCGTAGTCCCGTCCCTTGTCGCGGTATGAGTCACGTTCGCGCTCCCGGTCCCTGTCT
This sequence comes from Neotropicomus parvogracilis, assembly GCA_038088955.1. Taxonomy (NCBI): domain Eukaryota; kingdom Fungi; phylum Basidiomycota; class Agaricomycetes; order Boletales; family Boletaceae; genus Neotropicomus; species Neotropicomus parvogracilis. The sequence goes on from JBBPJX010000018.1 coordinate 1,410, forward strand.
CGTTCTCGTTCGCGCTCTCTTTCCCTTTCCCTTTCTCGGTCGCGTTCGCGGTCACGGTCTCTGTCGCCATCGCGAGGAGGTTCCTTGCGCTTCCTACTTGTGGTGGACGCGCCGTCTTCTGATGGGGCTTCCCGAAATCGTTCTTTTTGTCGCTTCGCAAACTTGGCAAAGGCAGCACGACGACTTTCCTCGTCTTCAATGGCCTTGTACTCCGCTAAATGTTCAATAAGGGGGATAATCTGGAAACATTTGTGGAGCCACATGGATTGAAAACATAAGAGGAGAAACCTACAGCTTCGTATGGCATATTAACGTCAATAGAATCGGGTAGTTTCTTGAGTGCATAGCGCAGATCGTCTTGAAGGTGTCTTTGTCTGCGTTCATGGCGGCGTTTCTCGTCTTGTTGCTTCTTCACAGCTTGGTCGTGCAACTGGAATGTGGTTGTGTAACAAGCACAAATGTCGTGGAGAGTACGTACGCAACGAAATACCTCTTGGAGGTCCTGATCATTCAATTTCCCGTCTGATTCGGGATCTCTTTTTACTCTCCTCATGAACTCTTCCAGAGTCAATTGCGGGGTAACTATCGCTACTTTTGCCGCGTCCTCGGGCAACTCGTTCGGTGCCTCTACTCGACGAATGCATTCCTCTGCAAGGGCGATCTTTGCATCGAGTTTTTGGTCGAGTTGGTCGACAACATCCCAAAAGAGTTCTAACGGATTGGAACCAGGCTTTCCAAGTAGATTGAGATAACGTTCATCTGAAGCGAATGTAGGGTAAACCTGGCGCCATTTCGAGCGCGCTTTAATTTTGCTTGCATCGACTAGTTCTTGGAGGAGAGCCTGTCAGAGGTTAAATGGAATCCGTGCTCCACAAAAGAGTGACATCTAACCCACCTTGAACGCCTCGCGTGCTTTCCTTTCCGAACGAATTTTGTCTACCTGAGCACGCCGCATTTGCTCTTCAAACTCGCGTTCTTTGACTCGGCTATAGTCCTCGAACGCCAGGAGTATATCCAACGTGGGGAGCTTTCGCAACTCTTCATCGCCCATCCATTCTTCTGATTCAGTAACCATCTCGTGGGCTTTGCGCCATCGTGTAAGTACATCGACGCCTAGCTCTTTGAAAAGGGTCACAATTTTGGAAATACTGCGTGCCCGAGATGCCCTGGTTTCTTGCTGCTCTCGGAAGTCAGCAAGATACGATAAGTGAAATATGAATATACGAGATCCAATGGGATACGCACCACCTCACGTTGTTTAAGTTCTGTGACATATTCTTCAAATATGAACTTTCTCTCTGCTTCGAGCTTTGCTTGCTGCCATATTGGATGTTGAGAAAAGAGTCTATCAGCTGTGGAAAATGTCGTGTAATGAAAGACGTTGGGGTTGCCTCTGAGCATATTCCTTATTGCGGGACGTAACTTGGACAATCGGGCTTCCCTCTCTTCTTCCTCTTTCGCACGAAGTCCATCAGTAAACTGTAACGCCACCGAGTCAGTACCCCAGCAAGAAAAAGGGTAAACCATGGGTGGGCACTGACCTTTTGCCAAGCTGTCTTTTTCTCAGCGAGTGTATTCAGCGCTTTATACAAAGGATCGGTGATGATAGCCCTCATAGTTTGATCCCAACTCCAGTCCGCATCAACGCCTGCTTTCCTCAATAAATGCATAAACGCCTTTTCGCCCTCATCAAAGGTTGCAAAGCCGTTGTGTGGAATCACCGGGTCATCAGGGAGGTTTGGTCGCGCGGGAAGGACACTGCCTGAGGAAAATGGGAGGCCAGAACCAGGGAGAGAAACCGTGCCATTTGTGCCGTTTGGAAGGGTTGCTGAGGTCGGGGTACCAGGGGTACCAGCAGATGGAGCAGTGGAAGTTTGGGCGACAGCAGGCGACGCTGCGGGACTGAAAAAAAATCAACCTGCAGACCATAGGGCAACAGATAGACACTTACACGCTGCTGGCCAACACTAGCTGGCTCCCCTGGGCTTCCTTCTCCACCTTCTCGAGGAGGAGGAGGAGTTCGTCTGGCATGTCCCACTTGGATTCTTTTGTTTCCGTCTAGGCAGTAGATGAGTATCGAGTCGGAAGGAGCAAGAAGTGAACGTAGCACACGTTATAATAGTATTTCCTCCCTCCAGAGAAATATTCCTTCCATTTCGTCTGGGTCAGAGCACGCTATGAAATAAAGTTGAGTACAAGTTATGGTGTGGCAAGGAGAGCCGACCTCGAAAGGAGTTTTAAGATCTGTAATGTAGTAGTTGGATTAGTATTCTACCTGTTATATGATAGGTACTTGCCATCTGGTTTCTCCCAGACACTCTCTCGCGTTACTGTGTTAAACCAGTACGTCCGTCCTTCGGGATTGCGATGTTCCGTCTGTGCTCAAGTGATTAGGCCAAGTGAAATGTCAGAAGGCTCAAAACACTGACCCACATGATGATTCTAATCGCTACAGCGACAGCGACAAACTGCAGAGACGACGAGCACTTACTCGCTCGTGCGTTTACTAGTAGAGTCAAAGTGAGCCTCACTATGCTGATCCTTTTCAAGCGGCGATTGAAACAGAAACTAGTTGGTCGAAAATAGCCCCTGAGCTATCACTACTACTATCGACCATCCTTTCCTTCCTACTCATCACCACCTAGCCCGGAGCGAATCTGTCAACCATTGTATCTGTACCTATCAAATTCGCGGTTAGTTTAATTATGCTTGTGTGTGGGACAACTCACCATTTCGTCCTATCGAGCAGGATCATCATCAGCAATCGACACAAAGAAGAACAAGTTGGGGGCTAAAAGGACAGACCGAGCATCTACTGCTTCTTTTCTCACTGCCCTCTTGGGGTCATCCAGCACCTTTGCAAGGTCCTTCAAAACACGGGATTTGTATGGGTGAAGCAAGTCGTAGCGTACTACACCCGGCAATAGTGCCACGCACTTCAGAGCTGCCACACGAACATTCTGTACACCGACATCATATAATTGGTGGGACATCGTGTTGGACGCCCGCCACTCACATGTTCTGGCATACTCTCAACAATGCAATTTTTGAGTAGAGCAACTACGAGGGTAGAAGCGTACGCCGACAACAATTTGTCATCTGACAAAGTGCCGACATTGTCCGAGAGCGCTTCGATGATTTTCCAGCGTATTTTATTGTCCAGGGCTTCGAGTCCGCGGAGTAGAAATGGCATCAACTACATGATCATGCACAGGTTCAATAGGCGAATTATCGCAGGGCATAAACCTACGGTAGACATCTGTGCTTCATACAGCGATCTCGGAACCGCGTGGAGGAGAGACGAGAGGGCAATGAGATAGGCTGTCTCCCGTTTAGTTCCTGAGTTTATCCGTCAAGCGTCGATGCGATGTCATACGAACACTGAATTGCACACCATAAACTTTGCTCGCGCCGTCAACCACCTTTGGCAGCACGACACTGAAATGTTTCTGGACGTGTAGAATCTAGTTATTCGAGTTAGGACACATTGCGGCGCTCTCAACGCAGTTCTGCCCACCTTGACTACGGCGCCATTACGTTTCACCAAAAGGTCATCATCGGCGATCAGTAATCCAAGTGCGCGGGCCGCATCCCAAGCTATTGTTTCGTCGTCGAAAAGGGTGAGAAAAGAATCGATGAAGGAAAACGCCAAAGGATGGGATCGGACTACCAAACCTCTACTGATCTACATGCAATTCAGTAAAGTGATGCAGATTGGTGGTTCAAACTGGAATCTCACCCAGACCCAGTTGTCTATGGCATTGCGCCGTGCTTGGGGAGAAACAGTGGAGTTGTTAAGGGTGGTCGAGAAGTAACGCGTTAGCATTTCGTCCAAAAAATCGGCCACATCTCCATGGCAAGTTACGTCTCAGCATACCGCAGATAGTTCTAATCAACACGCACCATCCGTGTATTTATTCACTAATGTAGCGAATAGCTCAGATGCGGCCTCCCTTTGTAAGGTGCTATAGGTGGACAGATCACACCAATGAACAAGACTTCTGAGAAATGCTGATACGACGGATTGTCCTTGGACGTCTAAATTCTTCATCACCAAGACCTAGGGTACCAAGACTTAGTTGTTGTCTGTGCGAGTCGAGGCAAAAGACTGCGTACCTCCTTACGGATAGGGACATGGGCAGCCGCAAATAGAAAAGCCGTTTCTCGCTGACGTACGCTAGCATCCGCCTGTGTAGTGGTCAACATTACATATCGACGAAAAAAAGTGAAATTATCCCAACATGAATGGGTCTGAACTCGCCCACGAAGGCAGGAAATTCTCCTCCAGTAACAGCTTTGATTTGACCGTGAAGGAAAGCCGCATCCATTCCATCAATAAACCTTTGTTGCTGTCTGCACGGGGCCGTGAATGCACGAACATGCGAGGGAACCCATAACATACTCAATGGATAGTGTTTCGACTACTAGCTTCACGATTCGTGTACCTACTCGCAAGAGCCTCTGATCCTGCAAAATTCGTCGTTCGTTCGTAACCGCAGCCCCAAGGAAAAGCCGAAAAAGGTGCGGAAGTAGCCTGTCGACATACTTAGGGACGTCTAAGTCAGGTGGTGCTTTGTTGACTTTAGCCGCCAGGGTCTCTGCCAGAGTCAGTAGGAGTGCATGCGCGTAGGCAGCGTTACGTTCAGTTTCCTCAGCCTCTAATTCTTCGGGTGAAACATCTTGTGCTACGGATAAAGAGCAAAGCAACTCTAACTTGGCTGTAAGTCGGATAACTAGAATTTCAAACAGTGCTGGTTGCACGCAGAGCTTGCCCAAGGTGCAAAGTGCGCGCCAATACTCCGCACGCTCGGATAGAGCATTCGCAGAGGGTGCTTGTTCAGGAAGCAGGGCGAACAATGAGGGAAGAGTCTGATCCACAAGATGGTGTGGGGCCGCGAGGGCAATTGAAGACAGCAGTGAGATTGCATCATTTCTGCGATAGAGTTAGCATCTTCTGGAAGAAACAAAATGTAAATATTCCGGACCGAGATACGTACGTGACATCTTCAACCTCGCCAGGCACCTTGTTGACAAACTGCCCTATTTCGAGCACTATGTATTGTAGCTCTGTGTCTGCCAAGAGATTTGGAATGTGTATCAGAGTCGAGAGTCCGCGAATTGCAGGCAAACGGGTCGCAGAAGACTTCAATCCTATGAGCAGCACCCCCAATACGGCGTCTTTGTGGGACATCAGGGTGGAGGATGCGAGCGAGGAAATGTCCGTTGGCGCCTGTTCAGTCGTTGTCGAGGGCACCAGAGATACGAAGACATCTAAAAAGTTAGTCAAGAGCACAATGACTGCTGCCCGATTGGGCACTTCCCCGGGGTCATGGAACAGTCCAGTCAGTCTGTTGAGCGTATCGTTGATCGTATCATTTCCCAATTTCGCTGATGTGCCTCAGATTGGTTCCAACCGTTAAGAGGGTAAGCAAGGACATACAAGGTACCTCGACAAACTGGCCCAGAACCTTGATTCCTGATTTCGCTTGTGCTTTCTCTGGTTCCTTGATGGACCCGAGAGAATCTGTGCAAATCGTTCGAACCAACGCATCGATAGTATCGTCAGTGTTGCCGTCCGACGAACTTGACAGCAGGACGCGAACGAAAGCGTGTAAGGTGTTCAAAGCTATTTCTTCAGTCAAAGGATCCGTAGGTTGGAAGATCTCCGAACATGGTCTGTTGATGTAGAGCGCAACAGTAAATTACATACCTCGAGTTTCAACGCACTCCAAATATTCCGCCCAAATTCCTTCGCAGTGCCAATCCCGTAAACTGGAAAGCAAATGGCCATCGTTTGCAAAACGTCCCGCTATGTGGCGCAAGTATGTTACTTCATGATATTAATACCATCGTAGGAAGCACAAACCTTGGTTAATGATGACCCAGCCGCGAGCTTTTCCAGGAAGAGAGAAATGCCAAGAGATCCAAAAGCAGGGGTTGCACTTAGACACCCTCTGTTAGGTGTCCCAGCGACATATTCCATCCCAGCTCAAGGTAAATTGGGGCGTAGCCAGGCTATACGCTAAGACATACCGAAGTGAATCTATGAGGTCATCGACGTTGATTCCATGCGGATCGTCCGGAGCAGGACGGAAGGTGATGGGATAGTAGCAAAAGGTGATGTCAAAATAGGCCTGGCTCGTGTAAGGCACCATTGATGATTGCTCCGAGGTCACATACTCACCTCGACATGCTTCGATAGATCAAATTCCGTAAGGATAACACGGGCAATTTTGAACGCAACAAGAAGGTTGCGAGGATCTTTTTCTTGAGATGCCAAAACTGCATAACTTGAAAGAAATTGCTCTCCCATGCTTTTAATATGGTCCCGGTGCGTATTCACGAAGGTGTTCAAGACGCTATAGACATAGAAACGGGTAGATTGTATTAGAGACTGCATCTTGACATGTTGAAAGATTCTAGGCGAGAAATGTGAATTGCACACGCAGCATGTAGGCGCGAAACCTACGCGAAGAGAACATCAGAGACCTCAGCAGATGAGAACGAGGGGAAAGTGACGAGGTGAGACAGTCCGTGAAGCGCTGGCGTGATAGTTTCTGTATCCTCCAACTTGGAGCAAAAGAATGTGGTCAGAACACGGACTGAAAATGCTATGGTCAAGAGTGGAAAGAAAAACATTCCTGACGTTCGTACCTGCTTGTCTGTTGAGCTTGTCTCTAGGGCAGCGTTCGATCGTTAGAGAAAGTATCCGTACGCCTGTTGGATTTTAGAGGAGGTTTGACTAGCGCCGTCGAAGGACACGCCTTTGGTCCGCAGGTGATCCTCTTCCGACGTCAGGTATTCGCCGAGAGCCTTAACAACATCAAGGATGGTGATGGTGCCAGACGAGATGCCTTGCGAAGGTGATCACAATGCGTAGAGGGTAAGATTTGCTAGGTACATGCCCGCAACGAGTTTTTCGACCTCGGCGTCTTTTTCAGAGGCTATCCAAGAACGCACGCTACGCTCGACGAGGTCCATCGTGATGTGTTGACGAGGTGTGCTGGTGGGATCAAATGGTAGCGGCCGATAACGCGTCCGCCGAATAAGATCAAGTTTTCCGTTTCCGCTCGTTCATGCTCCCCACAACGCTCAGGCAAGCTCAGCGTTGTTGTCGACCACGACAATACCTCAAGGCATGTTTCGCGACCTCCTCGACTTCTCGGTCAGACAGACCACCACTTCGTAAAATCGGCAAGGAAAAGTTCAACTTCAATCCCGAAGTCGCGTTCTCGGCAGATGTCCCGCAGGAACACCTTTCCTACCCGCTTGTCACTTCTAATGACCTGGCCAAGTCTTGTACTGCGCCGCCGACACGCGTTCGTATGCTCGTGCGCGACTTTATAGAAGACGCGTTATACAACCCACACTACGGCTACTTTTCCAAACAGGCTACCATCTTCACAGCCCCTGGAGAAGAGAACGAAGGATTTAACTTCAGCAGCTTCGAAGACACTGCGCAGTTCGAGGCCGCGGTCGCGCGCCGCTATGTAGAATGTGGCAGCTTGTCAGAGACAGATGGCCCTGGCAAGCAAGTTTGGCATACACCTACCGAACTATTCAAGGTGCGTGTCGTCTCAGTCCTTGTCTTCTTCAACTCTCAAGGTCGTTCAGCCATGGTACGGTCAAGCTATTGCGCAATGTCTCGTGTCCGAATATCTCCTGAAATACTTCCCTTACGAAGACTTCAAGGTCTACGAGCTTGGAGCTGGAAACGGTACTCTGGCGTTAAACATCCTCGACCATCTTCGTGCACACTATCCCGAAGTCTATGATCGCACAGTCTACACCATCATTGAGATCAGCGCTCCCCTCGCGAATGCTCAGCGGACCCGCTTGCGTCGCGCAGGTCATGCCCACCGCACAGCGAACGTCGAGCATCGGAGTGTCTTTTCCTGGACCAAGACAGAACACGCACCGTGTTATGTCGTTGCTGCTGAAGTTGTGGACAACTTCGCTCATGATCTCGTACGGTATGACCTTCGTACACTGGAGCCGTTCCAGGGCTTAGTTGCCATCGACGGCGATGGCGAATTTATACCCTATTACACAAGGATTACAGACCCTCTCATCGCATCCTTTGTCCTTCTTCGTCGACGTTTAAAACGCCACCCCCCGCTGCCCTGGTACCTTCGTGCGTCCCCGTTCAGAAGTGTATATTCGGCCCTACCCTTTGCGCCAAACCTATCTCCACCCGAGTATATTCCCACCCGCCAGCTCTCTCTCCTTCGTCTGCTCCGCGCGCATTTTCCTCGTCATCGTCTACTTCTCACGGACTTTTCCTCTCTGCCCGACGCGGTGTCGGGTACCAATGCACCTGTTGTACAGACGAGCGTGCGCGGGACAATGGTACCCTGTAAAACGGTTTTTGTTCGCCAGGGCTACTTCGACATTCTGTTCCCCACCGCGTTTGAACAACTGCGAGACATGTACGAATATGTCCTCGAACAGCCGGTTGGAACCGGTGATGAAGCCCTCGACTTGAAGCATGCGCGTCTGTCGCCTGTCACCGCTGATACATCCTCCCTTTCACTTGATTCGCATTTCTTCTCTCCATCATCCCGTCGTTCACCGCTTGACGGAGTCAAGTCCGCGAGCGGACTGCCCGTTGGAGAAAGAAGGAGTAGCGTTTTTAGCCATGCAGAGTTTATGGAGACTTATGGCGACTTGGACAAGACACGGCTCAGGAACGGGGAGAATCCGTTGTTGGCATATTACAAAAATGTCAAGTTCTTATTTTGACCAGGGTAGATTCGTGATGCTCGGTATAAATGAGGTGATCGAAGTTCGCCTCTGCATTAATGGGAGTGTTTATTCTCCAGATTCCAAGGTTTATCACATTTGCTCAACATTTGCTTGAGAAGCATGTAAGTCATATAATGGATCCATTGCAACTGTAAGTCTGCCAGCTATACTTGCGAGCCACGGAACTATCGAAACCAGCAAGCCCTGCCACAAATTTCCTGAAAATCTCACAAACCACTGAAGATCCATCCAATATTTCAACAGTGCTCTCATGGATATCAGCGGTCGTCTCCACCAGCGTGTTTGACGTCCTGTCGCGTGTGCAACATGCCAGGCGCTCGGTGTAAGAGGTCCGTGAGTGCTTCCAGGACACCGCTGCCGTGTACCTGACCCCCGACAAACCACTGGTTGAACTGGTAAACGTTAGTTCTCTCCGTAGGGAAGCGCTTCATCGCATCGTCAACGAATCAAATGCATGCGATACAAAGCGCCGCAGAGGTCCGAATGGACGATGAAGTAGACATGCACATGCTGCCACCATGTAGGTGACGCCTTCGCGCAGGTACATCCGCACGGGCTGTCCACCATCGAATACCCAAGTCGTTCTGCTTTGCCCACGCACTCCCGATAGAGGTTGCTAAACCACCACCTCGTACTGAATATGAAGGCGCGCAGAAAACGTTGTGATGGTCCCATGAATGCAGTTAATAGCCCAACCTAAGCCACTTTGCGCAATACATACATGTAATAATGAAAGGATTCTCCCAGCTCTTTTATTTCTAGTCTGGTTCCGGAAGAATGCGGACCTGTAAGGAATCTCCGGCGAAAGTGGGGCTGACCAAATGTGATGTAGAGAAAGGTACCAGAGGGTCGGAGGACTCTAGAGAGAGGAATGAACTCTTCGACCGTCATGCGTATCAGGAGAAATTAAACGCACCTGAGCACCTCTGATACTTCTGCATTACAGTCCTTGATGATGTCTTCTGGGGGATCCTGCACGCTCTGCTGGTGACTCCTGCGATCAAAATAATATCGCACATGCACAAACCCAAACAGAGGTGGACGATGTCATCATCGCATCCATGGTTCCTTTCGCGGGGCATCTTCATAAGCATCAAAACAGAAGAAATTTCGTGCAGAATTGCCTACCTTTGTCGATTGCGACATCAAAAGAACTATCTTCAAACGATAAAGTGCGGACATCCATCTCGTGCCCTACGATGAAAGTCATGGATATGATTCAAGGTATAATAGAAACACGCACATTCCATGTTTGGACGCGACTCTGCATGACGTACTCGCATCTGTTCGATTACGACCGCCGAGTACTATGCAAGATGAGAACGGGGGCGGGTCCTCATTGTCGTGAAAGTGACAGACGTCAACGTTGACGATATTTCTGTAGCCATCCTCCCACATCTAATAAATCGTAGGTCAGACGACGTAGCTCGAAGCGCAAGGCCCGGGGTCCTTTGCCTACGTCTTCCGAGAACTTTGAGTTTCCACATCCCAGCATCAATATCTTGGCTGTCTTGTCAGGTATCAAGGGACGAATATGGGTAGCGAGGTCAACATAGGATTTGAACCAATCGAAAGAGGTATTTGCATCTTCTCTGTTGCCTCGGTTAGATGATCCATTAGGGACTGGTGATAGAGACACACTGAGAGTATCTCGAATTCCTACTCGATCGGATAATCGGGTGGTACTGGCAACGGAGTAGAGTATCAAGAGACTCACCAATACTCTTTGGCGCCATACTCCTGGTTTTTCCGGGGAAGCGGCATGGGTGGTAGCGTGGCGATAGTTGTAGTTGTAGTTGTAGGTGTTGACTAATGTTGCGTCACACGCCCTACGTCCCAAGTCGCAGCGCTTCGCAAGCCTTCCTTCTGTCAGAAACTTGTACCTGTAAGCCTACTTGAACATCCAGTATACCATGGCAAGCTCACTCGAGCTCTTCAATGACGCTCCAGAGCTAATATGCCTGTCCCACAGTCTGCAATCCCAGCTTATGCTGTTGGCGCCTTGTGCATCACCGGGGGATTCACGGGCTATCTCAGGACGCGTTCTCTCCCGTCCCTCATAGCCGGCGTCGGGTAGGTCCAGACTTGCACGAGCTCTACATTGCTGACTCGCCACATGGTGTCGTGTGCAGTGTCGGTGTGCTCTACATCTGGAGCGCAGAGCAAATCAAGAGGGGTGCGCCGAATGGAATCGAAGGCGCTCTCGGTAAGATTCTTTTGATTTTCCAAGGCCAGTCTGTTTACTTGTTATCGAACAGGCGCCTCGGCCCTTTTGTTGGTGTCCTCACTCCCTCGTATCACCAAGGGACCCGTCCCCATTGTGCTGGCTCTGACTAGTACTGGTGCGGGTGCCTACTATGGAAAAACCCTGTATGACCTGCGAAATCATGTACATGCTTGAACGCTTCAAACGTGGTTTCAAGCTTCTGGTCGTCAGGGTTCCGTCGTGTTGCGTTGTATTTTCAAAAGTCTCCTAGCATTCTGCATGGTCGCGTAGCCCACTGCTTACCTCTGACCTTGAAAATGTCAATGGTTGTGATCCACACCGAAGCGAGAGTATCCCTCTTGCTTGATGTAAAAGTTGTACATCTCTGACAAACTCCAATTTGTTTTCATCGCTGTCTGTGCATATGCCGGGTAGTTTCGGATCCGAGGCAAAGACAAAGAACGGATCACTGCCAAGAAACAGACTCTGGCTACCATCAAGTAAGACCCACGCCAAGTTGGTAGCCAGTCATGAAATGGGAGGCGTGCGTTCGATGGCAGAATTGCGAAACGAGGACTTGTCTTGCATCGAGTCTGTAGCAAAGTCAGTTAGACAATAACGTCGGCAACAACGAACAAAATACCATTGTTTGACTTATACTCCATTATCGTAGATGCGGGTAAACTAAGAACCAAACGTATTGTATCCCTAACCGGTGGTCAATTGCAGATACGAGGCAACAGTGCTGCACCTACCTGATTTTTTCACGTACTTTCATGTCTGCCTCGACGCGATTCCAGATGGCGACGATATCCTCGCTCTGCCGGACGCTGATCGTGCACCCGCAGATCTCTGGCCACTCCTCGCCGTCCTCGTCCTCGTTGCCGTCGCCGTCGCCGTTGCCATCCACCTTTAGGCGACCTTTCCCGCATTCGTCAAACATATCGCCCACGACACCACAGACGAGGTCCTCCCATACGCGATCTGCGACACCCTTTCTTAGACGAATGATCCATTTACCACCAGCACGATTGAGGGGATCTTCCCATACGGGACGGCGCACGCCTGCATGGAATAAAAGGTAGTCGGTCGTGGGTATGAGGGAAGATGGGGGAGAAAGGTGAGTGTGCAAGGACCAAAAGGACTCGACCTGGGAGCGAACATTGAGGGAAAGGGAGCAGTAGAGTAACGAAGAGAAACTGACGGAAGAAAAGGATGCGACCTTTTTTATTCCTTCCTCGTAGTTGGTGATCTTATTTCCTGGGGCACGTTGCTGGCGGAACCAAAAAACCCAACTAGAGACGGAATCGGCCCAAGAGAGTAAGGACAAAGAGTGGATATGGATGTAAGCACGAACATACGTGTTCCGGAGAGGGTGCACTGTGCCCGATGAGGGGGATGAGCCCGTTGTCCTTGCGAGTGGGGGCTCAGGATCGCGGTTCGAGAGGGAGGTGGAGAAGTGGCGGCTAGCAGAAAGCCGGGGTTTGGGACTGTCCTGTTGGGTCGTCGCCGTGGTGTTCTGAGGTCGCTGGGCTGAACTGAAGCGTGTCTGGGATTGGGAGTGGTTCGAGAAATAGCTGGCCATTTGATAACTGAAGCGACAGAAAAACAAAAGTGTAGTGAAGGTATGAGGTAGTTATGTAATCAGAGCTACGGGTCACAAGTCTGGGTTGAGATCCAAGTCCAGGTCAAAGACAGTCTGTGTTTGCGTCCGTGCTTCGTGTCGGTACGGGTTGACGCCAGGACGGTCGCGCGTCGGTTGCGTCGGCTTAGGTGACGGAGATGGTGCTGCCAGAGAAATTAATGACCAAGCCAGATCAGTCAGGAAATCGCGGGAGCGCTCACGCTTCACGCTGTGGCTCTCTCCGAGCCCTCCGAGTGGTTTCTCGACATTCAGTCTACCCCTCCTCATCTTCTCCTCGTTAGGGAACGGCGGGAAAAACAGCGGAACGGGGGCACCGTGCACGGCGTTCAGCGGAGTGTTCGGGTCGGGCATGTTTGGAGGGGCAGACGTGAACGCGCTGAGAGATTGCGCATATGCGAGCAATTCGGGGTAGGGTATCGATGCTGCAGATCGTGTACTCTTGGACCTCCTGGTCGAAGAAACTGCTCGCTCACCTTCTTTTGCCTTCCGTATCCCTTCGATTCTCTCTTCGCCCTCCTTCACCACAGCATCCAGTTCCCTCTTCCCCTGTTCGATACGCTCGACCACCCAGCGCCATTTCGCTTCTAGCACGCCAATCTCTGCAATGAGTTCCTCGATCCGTTTCTGTCGTCTCTGATGCGAGGCTGTCTCTGCCAGCGCGTGTGCGAGGGCGGCTTCGGCGTCGAAGAATGCGGAGATTGAGTGGGGGGCAATGCTGGGCTTGGCATGCGGATGTGGTGACGACAAGGACTGAAAGAGGTTGTTGGAAAGCGTAGTGGCCGACGATAGTGGTGCTGTGAGCGCGTCCGTCATGGACATGTTTCCCTGCAGAGAGCCCATTTCAACGACGGGTCTACGTGGTGACTGAGGCTTTGTCTCACGCGCCCTCGACTGGCTCGTTGTCCGACTTGACCCGCGTCGGCGTCGTCACCACCGATGGGCACTGCAAGGCATCTATCATGCCGACCGGATTCATCAGAAGGCATCGAAATGGCTGATGCCGGAGGAACACGCAGCATCGACCGTTGTTCCGCGGGACCAGAGCTGGTAAGTGATTACGTGTTGTAGGTTTGAAGGCCGGGCCTCTCTACTGCCAGTTGCTCCTCGGCTTGCTCGTCGTGACTCCAGGGATTCTGTTCACCCCGACATCAACCGAGTCTAGAATGCATATAAACAAGGTGGCATGGCCCCGGTCGTGGCCTCATACTCTGTCTCATACTCTGCATGTCTCTTCCTGAAAGAACTATAGTCCTCATCGTTGGTGCTGGTCCAGCAGGACTTGCCGCCGCTCTCTCTCTCCACCACCACGGCTTCCATGACTTTGTCATCGTCGACGCCGTATCCCTGGGGAACAACACTTCCCGCGCCGTTGTAATTCACGCTGCCACCCTCGAGGTAACATCGTCCTTGCTGTTCATTCCGTCGCGTCAAAGTAATCTCTACGTCGTACAGGCATTGGACACGATCGGTTGTGGGAACGACATCGTATCGCACGGCACCAAATCTACCACCGTCAATGTCGGAACTCGTTCAACAACGCTTTTCAGTCCTAACATCGACAGTCTCAAGTCATACACTCGACACCCATACGTCCTCATCATTCCCCAGTCCGTCACGGAACGCACACTCGAGGACAAGCTGGCCAGCTTCGGCGTCAGCGTCCATCGATCCCTGAAAGTGGTTGGTCTGAAGCGCAATGCAGATAATCCACAGTTCAGCGATGTCACCTTTGAAGATGGAAAGATGATCACAACAAAGTATGTGATTGGCGCGGACGGTGCGCGATCTGTGGTAAGACCTTCTCGTGTTCCCTGCGCTCGAACATTTCCTCACGAGGCGTAGGTCCGCACAATCGCCGGCATAGGTTTCTCCGATCCAACGATGGTCACTGGAGAAGTAGACAACAACCTAGGTCAGATGGTTGTTGCCGATGTCACTTTTGATACCGCCGATGCAGAGCAACCCAAGTCGAACATCGCATTGTCCCCCGAAGGTGTCTTCCTTTGCTTCCCTTTCCCCTTTACCTTCAATGAATCCCTCGCCGCCGGTGGCAAGGTCACTATTTCTAAAAGAATATACCGCATCGCATGTGGTGTGCCTTCAGAAGACGGTGAAATCCCTCATGCACCTCCCAAGGAATATCTCCAAAATCTCGTTGACCGTTTCGGACCATATTACCTCTCTTCGGACCCCGCTGCGAACCCCAACAAGCCAACGCATATCAAGGATGTCGTCTGGTCTTCACGATTCCGTAATCATGCTTCCATCGCCGATACTACCTTCCGTCGTCTTTCCGCTGGAGAGCCTGACGAAGGCGGCGTCATCCTCCTGATAGGTGACGCTGCCCACATCCATTCCCCTGCAGGCGGGCAGGGAATGAACCTCGGCTTGCGAGATGCCGTCTTTCTAGGAGAAGCACTAACGAAGCACATCCGTGCAACCAAGACCGAGCCACTCTCCCAAGCAGACGCAATCCTCCACGAGTTCGCCACGACGCGACACGCGCGTGCACTCGAAGTGATCAAACTTACAAAGGGCATTTTGTCGGTCATGGGTATGAAGTACCAACCAAGAATGTCTTGGTGGTGCCCGCTTGACTCCGCAACAATTCGCGCCTGGGTACTGTGGGTCCTTGGTCATGTCCCGTTTGTTCGGAGGAAGATGGCATGGGAGCTGAGCGCATTAGGTAGGAGGTAGAAGAGATGGGAGCGCTGGAATCTTTTTTGCATACCTGGTATTGTCGATTACCTCACGATGATCACGAACGTATTTATCTTGTCTGACCCTTTCGAATTACGAGTATCCTCAGGACCTTGGATTCTTCAGAGTGGTTTCCAAAACGTGTAGCTCGCCGGATAGTCTACAAATCGAAAAGAATAGATACATGGGTATACCTGCTAGCGTGGGGGGGATACTAGTAGTTGTGCGGGGTGAAATCAGTGTCAGATACATTCAACCAATGATAGTTGCCTTCATTCCACACCCTCACCGTGCTATTATCGCTTGCGTCTTCGTCCCTGCTTCTACGATCGCCTTTTCAAACGCCATCAGGTGTTCGTTTACCACCACCCGCCCGTCCCTGCGTCTAATACTCTCGGCCTCCCACTTTTCAATTTTTGTTCGACTCCTCTCTGCGCCTTCTGTTTCCATTTTCCACTTGGCAAGCTGGTTCTTCACGGAGCGGATCTTGCGTCCTGCATCAGCAGTTGCGGCGCTATCCACCTGAGACTGCTCAGATATGATCGTGAGCGAGGCGAGGAAGGACGCCGTGTGGGAGCGCATATGGGTCATCGCCGGGAGGGTGACGTTAAGAGTGGAGATGGACGATTGGGGTTGCTGGGAAGTCTTGTTGTTCAAAGGTTTTGACGAAGATAACGATGAGGAAGCCGGGGACGGAGATATGCATGTGTGTGCGAAAAAGGGTTTTTGGGGGGATGAGGGTAACGACGGGGCGTATAGGGAATCTCCGTCCGCAATCTCCTCCTCTTCTGCGACGGACTCGAGTTTGAATGACTCCCGGGGTTGAGGCTCTGGTTCGTCCTCAGAGAGTGATACCTCGAGCGGATCAAGATCACCCAGTGCGTCCGTACCTCCTACTTCCGTGGCGAGACGCTTCAAGTCACGGTCATGTGAGATGAGTTCGCGCACTTGGCCCTCGCGATCACGCACGGCATCGTTGAGTCCACTTATCATTTCAGTTGTAAGGCTTTCGAGGGTAAAGGTGGCATCGATGGTCCGTAGGTGGGCAAGGAATCGGTCCGTCGAAGCAAGGTTGTGCGCAAGAACCTCCATGGCATCCTGAGCGAGTGCAACACGCCGGATCGCGTCCTCGTCTTCGTCGTCGCTGGCACCATCGGTGTCGGTCTGGTCGCGAGTTCCACCGTCATCCTGACCATGCACCTCGTCGTCCACGACACTGCCAAGTTCGGCTGCTAGACTGCCCCCTGGAGTACTTTCACCGAGTTCGTCCAACAAGCTGGCACCTCCATTAAGGGCAACTCCATGAGAGTCGTCTACGTTGGCATCCCCGTTGGCATGTCTAGCAAGAGGGTCGTCGTCGATGCCTTCGGCGCCCTCGTCATATTCGATGCCGAATTCTTCGGCCAACAGCCTGGATGCGCCACCAGCGGGGTCGGGCATCAGCGCGAATGCAAGTTCATGGGCCAAAGAATGTGCACCAGAAGGGACGGCGATGGTCTGATCCAGTGCGGATAGAGGGGTAGAATTTGGGAGAGTAGAGTTAGAGGATGCAGAAGGGTGGCGGGATGTTTTGCGAGGAGAGTTGGAAGAATGTCTAGAGTGCATTTTTGGAGGGTACTGTGCAGAGAGCTGCGGTCGTGTGCAAGGTAGTATAAGCACTGGTAGCGGCGAGAGGGCGAGTTCTGAATGAAGCGATCGGTGACAGTGGGGCGGGCTACGTTGCCTGGTTTGCCCTATTATTTTTCTCGCGTCTTGTGTCCCGAAGAAGTCTATTACAGTCGTGTCGGGTGTGTATTTTTCAAGGAGTGTCCATCCGACCGGTAGAATATGTGTTGGTTGTCGTCCGTCGTCAACTGGGGATGATATATTATGTAACTTGAATCTACTACAAGTAGCCTCCTAGTAATCAAAAGGGAATGTACATACGTGGTCGCTGACCGGTATGATCCTCAAAGGGTCGAACCCGGAACTCGTGCTCAGCACTCGAGTACTCATGTTTCGTGCGATCGCCTTTTGGAAGGCCCCGTTGGTCTGACCATGGCCATCCACTTTGACAGGGCGTCCCCAAAAACACCCACACTTCTGGCCTTCCACCGCCGCTCTTTTGCTGCCCTCGTCTTTGCGTCTTCGAACTGAACCTCCCAGGCAGCTAGCTGACGCCGGAAACCAATGTTGGGCGACGCTATGCCGCGTTTCGCCTGTACGTGCGCGATTGCTTCCCAGGATCGCATCCGCGTTGTAGCAACCAAGTATGCACAAACGAGGGTGGTAGATCGGGATATGCCTTGCAGACAGTGGACCTGCCCACCACCTTCGAGTCAACATAACGCCAAGCATGTATGCCCACTCACGAGGACTTTGTGTTGCTCATCAGAGTCCAGCGCATCCCTGATAAATTTGACGACTTTGTCAAACCATTGAGTGATGTCGACGTTCGAATCGTCGCGAATCGGGACGTGCATGACCGTCACTTTGTCCCCGAAATCCTTGCGCACGTCTACCTCAACGGCGGACACGATGTGTGTGATGCCGAGTCGTTCTAGAGCGCCTGCTGCTCGAGCTGAATAAAAGTCCGAGAGGTACAGACGAGGGGTGATGGTAGAAACGACACGACCTTCGGTGTCGTCTAGGCCGTCTCTGGGACGCAGATTTGGCGTCTTTCGAACGAGGGGAGACCGCCAGCTGGACACTGGGAAGGAGATCATGGCGCTGTGGTGGCCCTCGGTTTCATCCGCGAATATATAAGGGGTGCCCCCGCTCTGCACCGTTCCTCGCACCTGCTCCGAGCACAGCCACTTATTCAACCGTATCAAGAACAACTTGCTTGGTCATCGATCCAACGCCTCTTTGACCGCATACAGCCATGTCGAAACACCACCCGGGTGAGCACTCCCACTCGCCATCGTACATGTCATCTCATGACCGCGCTCAGATCTGATCATGTGCAGGCGTCAGCCTGGAATCGGCGAGTAATTTCGTCTGAATTTATCTTCTTGACACTGACTGGTACGCGGTGCTCAGCTATCGGGCGGTTGTGTGAAAAGTGCGACGGTAAATGGTGGGCATCACTTCAATTCGCGCCACAGTCGTCCTGCTAACACCAACACAGCCCAGTCTGCGACTCTTATGTCCGCCCTGAGACCCTCGTTCGTATATGCGACGAGTGCAACTTTGGGACTTATGGCGGCAGATGCATCATCTGCGGTTCTCCAGGTACTGTTCATTCACTGTACTCCCAAGATTGTTCCCAAGTGTTCCATTCCGTCCAGGTATTTCGGACGCGTATTACTGCGCAGAGTGCACAAGGCTCGAAAAGGATCGTGATGGGTGTCCGAAGATCGTGAATCTTGGTGCTAGTAGAACGGACTTGTTCTATGAGAGGAGACGACTTGGTTTGTTCCCACTATTCGGGTCACCGCGCCAACTAATGTCGAACCAACGGAACAGGATTTAAAAAGAGCTAGGCTTGCAGGACTTTTGCTTGCATCAAAATTTGCGCATCCACGATCTCGAACACATCCAATTGAATCGGTTCTAATGCAAACGAGGACAATGCAACCAATGTCGTGTTGGGTATCCATGGTATCCATGTTCTGGTCATGTCGAACTGTTTTCCCGGTATACGGGAAACGGAATGATGGGTGCAGGATTATCCAAGTTTGAAAACTGTCTTTTGTAGATGTCAGCATATTGCTTTTGTGACACTAAGCAATTCAACATTACCGAAATTGTGGGATATCGATCTAGCAAGAACTCGATGGTTAGCGTGCGCCAGTCCAAAGGTCGTCGTATGCATCTTACCGGGGCCTTGAACACGACAAACAAGTGGGTTTCGTCGTGAGCATCAAGAACCTCACAATCTGTACACAAATCCTTTGCGCAATACGCACATCGGAACCAGGCACCGTGAATGAGTTCCAGACAACAGTCGCAAAGTGCTGCAGAATGTACGAGAAAGGACAAATATTCTGCATGTAGAGGGTGAGATAGGAAAGCTCTAAAAGTACCATTCCTGCAAACCTTTTGGGTCCGTGTTGGCGGCAAGGCCACCCACTGGCCCGGCAGGAACTTTGTATCTATAAAAAAGTACCCGAATTCTGCAATCCGCACATAAAAGAGGATCAACATACAGTTTAGGCAAAAACCCCGAGGTAGACTGAAGCACTCGACAGACTGGCCGAGGAAGTTTGAAGAACGTATGCATAGGATCGTGGAGCATATACGAGCGCTCCTCGCAGGACGCACACTTCCCTATTGTTAGCCAACGGTGTACTTTAAGCGACGAGACACACGAACCAAATTGAATGCGTTGGGCGACGAGGGGCATGTCGCACATTGGTACCTCGTCCCAAAAATGGTCTGTCAGGGTCATCCGTTGGCAAAATCCCCTTGACATCCTCATCCGTACACGAACCTCACAACATCCGTCGCAAATTATCCGGTGGTCTTCCGGCGGATCATCTTGTACCGCGAGCTGCATGTGAGAACCTATCACCGTCCGCGCGTAGGAAGAATAAACTGAAGAGGGTTTCGAGTGAGCTGCAGTTAGAACATGTGCGGCATCCCGGCCAGTCCAGAGACGGATGGCACGGCGCGAAGCGGTCTGAACTTCATGGGTTTCGAGTGGGTAGGGAATCTATTGCGTGTGAGACGCAAGTCCTCATAATGTGGAGGTACGCAGACCTTTATCATGATATGGGACGACAAGTGCCCCCCATCGGGCGAATCTAGGTTCCCTGGAAGTCCTGCTGATTCGCAGTTGAAACAAATATCAACGGAATCACAGATTGCACAATGAAAACGGGCGCCTAGAATGTCCTGCAGGCAGCTGCAACGTTACAAATCAGCAAGTAGATCGATGAATCAGGATAGGTACCCACTGCGAGCACTTGACACCAGAGTGCTTCATGGCTGCGGAGAAACGTTAGATAAAAACGCAAGAGTACTAGGCGCGTACATTGTTCTTCGTGCGTGCCTTGCATCGTCAGTGTGGGGGGTAGAAATTCGGCTTTACCCTTCGATCCTGTAGGCTTCTCCAGCACAAGCAAAAATGCATGGGCGGGATGTATGTCGTGGACCTGGCTTGAAGTACAAAGCCAACGGATGAGTAGGTGAACAAGATTCAAAGTAAATTTAGAAACCTATAACAGGCACGGCAAAGGTTGAATTTCATGCAGGATGCACACTTGTAGCGCTTCCCAGTAATTGAGGTATTGCAGGTTGAGCATTTGCATGTCAGCATATCTTCCTGTTCTAAAATCGACTCCCTTTGTCGTCGACAACAGGCATTCTAGGATCGGGAGTCTAGTACGTACCGACATCATCCCAACCCTGGTGTCCCCATACTTTCTCGAAATACGCGTGGCGAAGTTGTCCTTTGTGCCGCGGTGCAGAGCGTATCCATAGTGACATTGCGTCCTCAGGTGACGCAGGATCTAATCCAGCACTGCCCACCGGATCAGTGCTGGCACAAAGCGCATGGTAAATGCCCGCTGCTTCTATGCATCCGGAGCAAAGTTCGTAGCCTGCATTCTGCAACTCAGTCAGAGGAGTGGATCCTCGAGAGGGACACGACGCCGGGCTTGAGTGTGGGAGACTAGGCAAAGGCTTGTCATTGCGATGTTCAATACTGGTGTGTGGCGATCCGTTCCAAATTGTCAGGTCAGATGCGGAGGGAGATGCGGAGGAAGGGAGCTGAATGGTCCGATGTGCAGAGGGTGGGTAAGAATACTCGACGTTTGAATCCTTCCCCTTCCCCTTCCCCTTGCTGATATCGGGATCCGATTCGCTCTGCACGAGTGTATTGCATACTGGTTCCTTCTCCCCACACGTCGCGCATACATAGCGGATGGCATCCAGTAATACCCCACACTCGGAACACGTCGTAAGGGTGCCAGGGGGTGGCACGAATCGTAGGACATCCGGAGGGATGTCGGGAGGGATGGTGAAGGAAAAATGTTCTGAACTAGATGAAGATGTGGGGGAGCCTCCGTCGAAGTCTTTCTCGTGGGGCTTCTGCTGTGAGGCAAGCCAGCTGAGTTGCATGCTGCTGGGCCGAACATGCTCGGACGGCCAACTAGCGGAGGGTTCGCTCTCGTCCTTCACGCTGGACCCGTCCTCGTATCCTGAATCGTGTGTGGACGAGCTCCCGCCCGTGTATGAGTAATAATATTTTCCGCGGGGATCCCGTTGCAACGCAAGGTCACCGTTTATGTTCTCCTGCGACCCCTGATCGTTTGAACATGGCATGGATACGGATTGAGAGTCGTACTCCGATGGTTCGGGTGTAGCGCCGAGCATGGCTTTGATGGTGCGTGCGTTCTGGTCTCGGAGCCAGGCTGCTCCTCTGTCTTGCGCCGACAAGGAGAGGATGTGTTCGAAAGGCGAAGTATTACCGGCACGATCATCTTCCGATTCGCCAGCCGGGCTAGTTTCTGTCCAGCCGAGTTCTCCGTTGCTCTTGTTTCTCCCCTTGTACTCCTCCAAGCTTGCCAGACTCGACGTATCGCTCAAGCTGGGGCCATCGTAGTCCACTGTTATATGAACTCGTAGAGTGATGCGTCGTCTGCCGGTGAAACTCTTCCCAGAGAGTATAGACGCCGTGGAGGACAGAGGTGGGTCATCCGAGCCAGCCTGAAAATATTGTATGGCCTCCGTGAGATCTGCCTCCGTTGTGATGTCGGTGACTTCGCCATCATCATCTTTATAACAGATCGCATACGGCGTAGCATAGAGGGAGAAACACTGTTCAATCTAGCGACATCAATATGCACGAACGATTTCGTTAGTTCAGACATCGATAACTCGACTCTGAACACACCTTATTCTTCAAGAGGTCATAAGAACAGTTCTTGGCCGAGGCAAAACTAATGTGCTTGTTCCACCGGTCAAACGTACACTTTACGACAAGTGGTCTGTCCGGACGGACATACATGGTCTGATGAGGAGTGTTCCAAGCTACCCCGGTCCCGACTCGCCGACTAGTACATTCCGCAGCCTGGCTATGCTTCAGCGTAATTGTGTAAGCATTCGACTCTTTTACCGCGGCCTGCACTGCCACGATCCTCCAACTTTGGACTAAATAACTTAACATTGCGAGATGCTCATTATTACGATGAACAACAAACATTGCGGAGAGGGGAAATACGAATGCGTAAAAACGTTAGCTAGTAGAGGCACAATATTACTTAAGACAAGTGGAAGCTGCCAACTCCTTCCTTCATCGCTGTGCACAACTTCTCTCTCACTACTTTCTTCGAACTGTATTCCGGAAGTTTCAGATAATTGACGCAAGTCATAACGCTAGGCAGATAGTCATCGGCAGTGAGCGGAACCTCGTGTGGCTTCCGAACAACAGTCAGTGGTGGATTGAGGCCCCGGAAACCTGGAGTCGGACGACTTGGTCAGTACATTCAAACAATCATTCAGACGAAACAACTAGCCTCCTATAGGTAGCTTGGGGCTGCCGGTGATAAATTGCAGAAAGTCGCGTCGCGTGGTCATGTCGAATTCAGACATGAGTTCAATCAAGTCGCGAATGGAACGACTTTCCCCGTTGAACCCATGGTCGGCCTTGATAGCTTCATTGAGAGCTGAAATATTATGTTCAATAATGCTCTCGCGGAGACAGTACAAGACGCACTTTCGATACTCCAGTCCTCGTCGGAGTTGCCAAAAAGCATCACTAGCTCGTCCGCGGAGAATGCCTGCAAGTCAGAAATTGGGAAGACTTTTGAAAACCCTTCTCTGAAGGCTTTAGCTTGGGGTCGAGCCCCTGTCCCGATGATAGCGTCCAAGACTTCGTGGACATATTGATCTGCATTCTCAGAAGTCACGGCAATGTCACGACCGCCAGGCTGTTCGTAGAAGGTGGGTTAGGATCTGCTTACTCAAGGTGAAATCCACAAATTACGCACTCTTAATTCGATGTCGTAACCTGGCAATGTGAAATCGAGAGCAAGGTCCTCAAAATTGACGATGTCCATTAATGTAGCTTTGCGGAAAATCTGCTTAAACGGAGTAGAGAATGTAGATGCCTAGTGGGTAAAAAATGGAGAACTGACCCTCTCTGCCTGCCCTTTGAGGGAAACATAGTTTTGCAGTTTGGCGAGGGAATTCGCAAGATGGTTATCAACCAACTGAGGCGCAATAAGTGAGGCGATCAGGTCAACAATCGGCCACGTACCCTGAGCGAATCAATGGTCAACGGAACTTCTTTCCCAAGAACAAGCTTAATAAAGATCTTGTTGAGAGATAGATCGATAATCCTGGAGTCCAGCATCGCTTTGGCCACATACTGCCCAATCACTCGCAGGATGTGTGTCCGTTTCCTTCCAAACGTCAGTCAGGAGAATGAATGATCTAGGACTAGCCACGTACTGTCCACCATCGTTCGCAATTTCATCAGGGCTGATGGGTGCCGGATAAAGTCCGGCAGGGTGGTGAACATAGATCCCGGGAGAATCCGCATCCGCATCGCGCCAGATCTTCAGGTCCCTACGCGCAAATTCCTTGGAAACAAGCGAGTAAAACTCCAGAGTTGGACCCAGACCAGTACCAACTTCTTCGAAGTATTCCACCTCCAAGATCGAAGAAGATGACCCATAAAGTTCGAACACCTTCACGGCAGACTCGAGAATGTGCTTGCGTGAGATACGAACTTTCTGACGCTGAAGTCGACCTAGGAATCCAATCCCGTCGTCACGCCGCGAGGTATCTTGTCCTCGGCCCTGTTGACTTTGCCACTTGAGGATAAGGCGTGCATAACCAAATGATGTGGATTGCAGGTAGTTATATCGAGTAGCGAACGGGAAGAGGAAAGGGAAGTTTTGGGGAAGGTCAATTGCCCAGTCGGGCAAACAAGAGCTGGACAAGCATCATGCGTTTGTCATTAACTTTCAAAGAACAACGAACCTCGCAACGATCATCGGCTCCTCTAGTTGTCGGGTTAGCTTGGCTGTCAGCTTGTTATTGATAAACGCAGACTCTGGCAAGGCATGGCGTTCGAGAGGTTTGGCAGGGCGCTCAGCTTCCGCTGCATTGAGTTTATGAAGGACTCTAAGGAGCCGTAGTATTTTAGCGTGAGGAGCATCGTCGGGTAGCGAAGTTAGGGTGGGGCTGGGTGACCGAGCCCTTGCAACCGCTTCGCTTCGCGCTGACATATAACCTATGAGCAAATTTTCGCCAGGATGTGCAAGCTGTAAGAAATCTTACACTCTTGGCTGGGAGGTGGTCCGCTAACTTTCTTGAATTTGACCGTGTATACCCCTTGCCACATCGCACTCGATGGCAGTGAGCCTATCTTTTTCCTCATTTCATGCTGATGAATCGCGCCATAAATAGTCAAGTCTAGTGGAAGTAAGTGATCGTCCATCCAGAATTCAAGATGCCAATCAGTGGGTTTCGCCTTGAGGGCCGCAGCGTAGGATTTCTGAACATTTCCTTGTCGAGCTGACGATATAGGTGGAACGCCTCCCCTCGAGGAATTCGGCGTTGCTATGCGGGTACCATCTGGCGTTTGTGCTTCGATTCTACCATCATCTATGGCATGCCGTAAGTACGATGATGTTAACATCCCCTGTAACATACCTTCAGTGACTGACAACGTCACGGTCTTGTCAGCTGCTAAGTCGGGATCCTCGTCCTCGAAAACCTATATATTCTGGCATCAGAATAAATGTGCCGATGGAGGAGTCAAGCTAACCTCCGCGTCGACTTCATCATCCGTGAGATCAGTAGCAAGTCCACTCTCTTGAACCAATGACTCTTCTCGCCTTGAGGTGCTGTCCAAAACAGAGGCCGAGCTAGTCGTAGCAGTGGACACATTGTCAGAAACCGCCGCGAATGCACCTGACATTCCGTTCTTCACGCTGAGACGTTGGCTTCGCCTCCGACAAACTTCACGCGGTGGAGGAGGGGCATCCGACGATGATGAAGCGGGGTGGACCGCGGGTACTGTAGCTGGACTCGCTTCGTGATCAGGCGGTACCCGGGACGCAGTTCCTGGGCCGAAGCCGGATGCAGCTAATGCTGCAAGCATATTAGACAGGCGTCCACTGGACATCAGTCCGGCGACCCGTGGGCGGAGGTAGTCATTAAGCGCCTGGAATGTTGCAATTGCGTGAATCGATACAACCATATTCTGCAGATTTCGCGGGATGTCTGAGTCATCGTCCGCGATCAAACGAAGTCGTAACTGGCGAGCAAGTAAAGATGGAGAACTTCGTTTTGAATCTGTGAGGAGCCGGGTCGGTGATCAACCATGCATACAACAAAAAAATTGACCGTCACTGCCTTGCGCGATAGTAATAACCTCGAAGTTCTCTATCCTCGTCAGGCTTTCTTGGAGCTTCTTGACCAGAACAGAAAGAGGAGAGGGATTCAAGCTTCCAATTCTAGATGAGCGGGTGAAGGATTCGAATAGAATCTCTTGACGGCGCTTAATTGGGACTACAAAATCTCAGTACGCGTGAAATGAACACATGAATCGACTGACTTGAGCCTTTCTCTGTGGAAAAGCGAAGGATGCCCTCCGCAGCACCACTTCGGAGTAATTCAAAACTGGAGACAGAGCTCTCAGAAGCAAAGTGGTCGGCAAACTCCCTCAGTGTGGAGATCATAGCTTGCTCAGATATGTCTGGTGCAGAAAGCTTTTTGACCAAACGACGAAGCTCGTCGAATGAGTCATCACCATTACCGCCGCCATCGTCTTGGCCAAGCGAAAATTTGAACCGCATAACACGAGCGCGCAATGTGATCGCATCGTCTGGTTCCAGGGATAAGATATGATGTTTTTTGTGCCCTGTTGCAGGAGAAGCGTATATGGCTATATCCCCCGTAATAGAGATGTCCGGTGCATCCTTATCCTTCAACTTTGTCGTGGTAAGTGGTCTGGAAGCAGAAAGGTCAATTTCATGAAAAACACCTTCCCTCCGTAAAGCCGGCTTGTATTCGGAAGGAAGCTTTTGCAACAGAAGGTCGACAAGCTGCAGAGCTCCGATGATCAGTGATGGGTGATCCTTGGATGAAAGAATTGACGACGCGAAGCTGGCAACTGGAACCAGCTGGACAAGTGGTCAGAATGGATAGCTGGTAGGTGAGTGAACATGTGCTGACGTGTAAAGCGGCTTTGAGTTCAACTCCTTCTAAAAAGCCTACCGCCTTCAACAAACCCGTAAGTGTCTTGACACGAATCGGCGTAATCACGCTCGCAGCATACACGTCAATGAGAATAGGGACCATCAACTGCATAAAACGCCCAACAATCTCTGGCTTAGAACGCAATGATTCTGTTCTGTCTGAGAGAGGTTCTGCACTGGGAACAAGAGGCATTGCCTCATCAGTGTCTTGAGCCTGTGCATCTGATTCTTGGGTAGAATCATGATGCCCAACAAAGTTCTGTGGTGTATCAGACGTCGTGACGGGATCGGTAAAGGTATGAGAGACTGTGGTAGCAGCCTGGCGGGCGGCAGCACGATCGGCTTTGGCTCTGGCTTTGACCATCCTCGATAAAGCCTTGTCCGTGTAGCCCTTGTGATCAAAAACACCATCTAGTAACACGTGAGCCTTCTATGCAGTAGAGAAACACAAGGGATCTACCTTTTGGAAGCGGAGGCATAAGTTCAGATATTAGACTAAGCGCTTCTTCTACTTGATCCTTGGAACGATGCGCCAAGTTCTCCATTACTGTCATGTGCGTTACATCGCCACCCAGACCTTGGCCATTCCCAGGCATTTCAGCAGATGCAGAAGGAAGCACGCCCGTAAGAATCTGATAAAGTGTGTCCACGATGTCTGCTTGCAACAGAGCGATAGTAATCCGAGGACTGGCCCGAGCTGCAGTAGCCAACGCCTTCAGAAGCAGAGTGTATGTGTTTGCCGCAATCAGTGGCGATCCTCCCGAAGGCATAAGAAGAAGATTTATGGCACGAATCGCTACTTCGTCCAAAAGATTCTCGAGGTTCTCCGTGGACGCGCGATGGTAGGAATCGACGATTCGAATAACACAAAGACAAGCAAATTCGACTAGTCTTTGATCAGAGTACCCCAAACAGTTGCGGATTATCGGCCAGATGCCAAGTACCATGGGATAGTGATCAGAGGAAATATTCCTGCAACAGTTTGCAGCGGCCTGGAGTGCCGTTCTTTGAACAGCAATAGAGAAAAAGTCAAGGTAATTCAGCAAAGCTGCGAGTCCATTTTCACGAACGATGGAGCTTGGAAACTCCTCCGAGATCTTCTCCAGTGTCTGTGACAACACTATCAGAACAATCAAAAGGATAGAGAGGCGCAACCTACACTGAGCGTTTGTTCAGCTAGGTCAATATAAGAAATCTCTATCAGCTTGCTGCAGAGAACAGGGATAGCGCCATGGTAAACTACGGTATGGGCCACCCCCGGGAGAGCCTCCATGAGGTTGGCGAGGCATCTACATGCAAGCATTTGAGCTTCGAGATTGTCGTCTCCCTGATAGTTTCCCCCCGTGCTTATTGCCAAAGCTGCAGCTAGAGCGGCGTCAGAATCGTGATCTTCATCTTCACATACATCTTCATCTTCGTCTTCATTCACACCTCGTCCTCCCAAAATCTTAACGAGCTCACGCACGAACTCTTCGACTTGGAATGAGCCAGCCAAGGTGTCCTCGGTGGATATAGAAAGCAGTTCGCTTAACTCCTGTAGGGTCACAAGTCGAGTGGTTGGGCTGGCTGTAGACTTGATATTGTTCAGCATGGTCTTGAGACGCCCCGAAAGGGATACCATGTACGACCCAAGATGTCGATAGTCACCAAAAATGGCCATCGCAGCAGTCTCATCCAGGCCACCGAATCCTCGAGGACCTTCTGTCGGAGACCGCTCTTCATCATCCCCAGCATCGTCAGCAGGTAGGGGCTCGTTATCACGATCATCTGCGTCGTCATCGTCGTCCCCATAACTATCCCTCCGATCTTCTTGTGAAGGTTCTTCGCACTTGAGCATTTCTGGGTCAGCCATGTCGATGTCTTCGTCATGGACTCTTGAGGTACTAGGCATGGCAGCAGTCTTCGCTTTTGCGGCTATTTTGCCTTTGTTGGGAGAGGGTCTGAGGGGACCATCTTAGCATATAGTTATAGAGAAATAATAATACCTGCCTAGACTTTTTCGGCATTGGTGCAGAGATCGACGTCGACGGGCCGGCTCGGGATCTCAAAGAATAAGCAGTAGTTCTAATGCGTTTGGAAGATGATACTGCGGCTGAATTGGCCCCCTCTTCTTCGGAATCGACTTCGGGCACAGCGCGCTTCTTCCCTTTCCGGTCCTTGGTCGGTTCGTTGATAGTGAGAGATGATGTTGAAGCTGCTGAGAAAGTGGCTCTTCTTGCCCTGGAACCACGGCAGATGACGAGTGTCAGGCCCAATAGCGTTGGGAGGTTCACAGGATAACACACCTTTTCGAAGTTCGGGTAGAATCGTCTGTAGACTCCTTCGCTTTCCCCTTTCCTGAGGTAACTTCACGGGATCGTTTGCTCTTTGGGGCCGTAGACTTTGGTGTACGAGTATTCTCCGAGGGCCCACTTGATTGCTCCACTGCGTCGCTATCCTTGTCTCTTGCTTGTTCGCGTTCTTTCTCCCTCTGCCTGGCAGCCTTGACTCTGGCACTGGAGCGTAGCGATCTTGATTCGGCGGTAGTAGTTGAGGTGGAAGTGGATGGAAATTGGACTGATTCTGATTGGAGTAACTGGGAAGTACTGGAGCTTGTGGCTTCTTGTTGATGAATAGGTTGGAAGTCCATTTAGAGCATACTCCCAGCCATCGAATCAGAGAGTTAAGAGAAGCCAAAGACAAGGTCACGGTGAAGGAGAAGGAAACAAAAAGGGCTGTTGGATAGTGAGCGTGCTAATTCAAGTTGTATACTTCGGCCACAACGTAGGCGAAGGCGTGGGAAAATAGTGGCGTAGTAGCAAGTGAACACTACTTGTATAGTTCTCCCTCCGAGCTTGCTATACCAACGATTCCCTCAGAATCTCGCCCACGCTCTTGACAAATATTTCCACAATCTTCTCTATCTCTTCGGTGGTTGCATTGTATGCAGGGCCCAATATGAGATGGTCGCCTTTAGACCCATCAAGGGCAGCCCCCCCATTCATCCCAATGACAATGAGACCGTTCTTGAGGCAGCGTGCTTGAACAAGCATGGCAAAAGTCTGTCCCTTAAATTCCAGTTTCGCCTCGTGGCCCGAGAAGTCAAACTCGATGCCCCAAAACGCACCACGACCGCGAATGTCGAATATGAATGGCTTGGCCAGCGCTCCATCGGTCAATAGGCCCTGAAGGAGGAGTTTCTCCATCAGTTCACCGTTCTGTACGACCTTCTGAAGCAAGTTCTCTTCTACAATGACGCGCTGTACAGCCAAAGATGCTGCACACGCCAATGGATGCGCCTAGGAGAACGCTGAGACCACCTTGTGCTTGACAGGAATTCAAGTCACACTACCTGATATGTGTGTCCGTGTTTTAGCAGACCTGATCCACCTCTTATACCCCTGGCAACTCTAGGAGATAGGAGCGTTGCTCCAATAGATCCATACCTATTTAGCGCTCCGTTAGACAAACGGGCCTTAGTTGGGCAGCTACGTACCCTCCACCAAGGCCTTTGGCAACCGCCTGCAGGTCCGGAGCTGCGCCATCACCGACGCTCTGCCACGCATGGAGGGAGCCCATCCCTAGAATTAGTGCATGAATGATACCACTCAGTGTCACAATGGAAATAAAGCTTACTGCCCATCCCAGACATGACCTCGTCCAAGATAAACAAGGCCCCATACTTCTCGCAGACAGACTTCATCGCGGCAAAGTATCCCTTCGGGGCACCTACGACCCCGGTGGTGGCGCCGCCGACAGTCTCGGCGGCAACTTGAATTGAACTTAGTGCCGCGTGACACACCGCGTAAAACGAACTCACATCCAATCACGGTATCTGGTCCAAGTTCAATGAACTTATCTTCCAACTCTTGTCGAAGACGTTCAACATACTGTCCTTCTGTCTCGTCTGACTTCCGGAAGCGCCTCGCGTATGCTGGAGAAACGTGATGGAAATGCTCATCGTCGAGGATATCCTTGTATGGTGCACGTCGGGAGGGGTGATAGCCAAGCGACAGGGTACTCAGAGTATTGCCGTGGAATGACAGTTGACGAGCGATAAAATTTTTTCTGTTGGGTTGTCCGATTTCGACGAAATACTACGATAACCATGCATGAGAGGAGACCGTTCGTCACGCATGCTACCAACCTGTCTTGAAAGCTTGATTACGGTCTCCATAGCCTCGGAACCTGTTATTGTCTGTCGGAGGCGACAACATGCATCTTTGGCAGTAATCCTTACCACCGGATGAAAAGGCTACGAGTTCAAATGCCCCGTCGCTGGAATCAACGAGGTACTTTGCAAGCTCCTCTGCGGGATTGCTTGACAACTGCATATTGTATACATCTGTTGAGTGCCATGCGGGCGTCAGTCACACCGGAAATGTCAACCAAGACGGACAAGATAAGGTATCAAGTTGCTCCTTGATAGCAGCGATGACCCTTGGATGACTGGTACCAAGGCACGAGACGGCTGCTCCTCCAATTCCATCGATCAAACGATGGCCATCTTCAAGGTCGACATAGATGCCCTGACCGCGGATCGCGATGGGCGGTGTAAAGGGTGTCCTGTGTAGAATAGAGGTGGTGACAGACATCAAGAAGCCACGGGGCAGATGGTGGGCGGCAAGAAGATAGTGATGTTTGTATTACTCGCGTATGGGTTTATATACGTGCCGAGTGAGTGTCAAGGAGGACCGAGACGGGAAAACACAGCTGATGTGACGATACACGATTGCCTTGAAGTCCCTCCGAGCGACTCAGGTCGAAGTGGCAATGAGCCGGGTATTAGAAAACAACAACACGCCTCCAAGTCTCGTCGGCAACCTCATAGCTAGCTGGTCACCAGACTAATCTGGAGTGATTTCTTCACGAGGTTTCTTGATAGCAGTGCTTACGTATACTCATCTCAAAAAATTTACCACCCGCCCGAGGACAGGTCTAACAGTTGTGTAATTTGACCTACATTTGTGTGTGCGAATTCTGGCTCGATCCTTCCTAGCATCATTTGCAGTTATCTCTCACATGGGACCGTCAAAGAAACGCAAGGAACCTCCTTCAAATCGCACGTTACTGGATTTTTTTTCAAGCGCTGATGCGACAAAGCGCACGAGAGCAAGACCGTCATGTCCACGACCATTGGCGCCCGGTGTACGACACACCAAGGTGGCATCGGACGATATCATTGTCATCGATTCTGACAGCGACGACGGTATTCATGGGAAGGAGAATGGGACTAGATGTGCCCAACTGGACCTCGGGGCAGGAGCTGATGCCGAAGACCCAAAATCACTGAACTCGATCACTCTAACTCGCTCAGAGGACAAGGATACCTTCGGTGTGCCTTCGGCGCTGTTGCGACCCCCTGATATGCGTCTCGGGGCATCAAAGAATGGACTCCACTCCCAACGGCAACCCCCAATCCAGCCAAAACCGGACCATTCAGGGTCCTTGTCTGGTGTTGCGGTTCCCTTGTTGGAGCAAGCTTCCATCAGTTCGTATTTGGGTTTCATGTGGGGTCGGGGACGTTCTTTGATCTATATTGCAAAGGAGATCGATTATCTGAGAGGAGTCAAAGTGATTCAGTTGCACGCGAAAACACTATGTTAAGGGGTAACTTAGCTAACGAATTCCCAGCCGACTTTCCGATCGATGGCTGGGCTTTTGGAGACGATGAGCGCGTTTCTCTAGAAGAGTGGAATAATATCACCGGAATCAACGAGGCCAAGGGTGAACATTCTGACGAACAACACTTTTGTCCGGTATGCGGCAAAGATTTTACAGGAATTGTTGTTCTTGTAAGTGTGACAAGAAACTTCAACGCACCAATCCACTGACCTGTGCCATTCGTCACCGTAAGGAAGCGCAGACTCATGTTAATCGGTGTCTCGACGTAACGACCCTGCAAAATGACAACAGTATGACTATACAAAAATGTCCATCGGTTGCGTTGTCATGCGAATCCACCTTAGCATCTGGGAGCGGCAGTTCAGATACACTCGCCAAGGGCCAAGGAGACGATCTTTTCATCGTACTAATGAATTCACATAAGGAAAACGGTGTCTGGATAGAGGCGGATGCCAGTGCTGTTCATGATTCCCGGTCGACCCGGGCAAACCGTAGAAAGGCACCGTTTTACAAGGTATTACAAGGGATGCCAATTGCAGTTGACGCTTTCTGCTATGGTTCCATCCCTGGTATCACGGCATATTTTCTGACGTTCGTCACCCCTTCTGTTTATGCCTCTAGACTGACCGGCCTTCTGGTAGCCACGCGCATTCCGATCACTATACCAACCTTGGGTCCAAGTGGAAGAGTGGCCCTATCTATTGTTCAGGTCAATGGACAAGCAACTCGTTGAAGCCGTACTAATGTTTTTGTAGTGGAGACAGCCAGCTTAATCATACATATGCTGGCTGTAGATCCCCGATGGATCCACCCTTTGCCATTGGATACGCCGACGATAATACCTAACACTGGAGGAGTGAGTGTCACTCTGATTGAAGCTAATCACTGTCCGGGTTCTTGCCTATTCTTCTTTGAGGGGCAGCAAACAGTAGATGCTGGTGACAGTGCCTTCAAATCCCCGTTCATAGGTTCATCAAGAACCTTTCGCTACTTGCATTGTGGGGACTTTCGCGCGTCGCCACGTCATGTCCTCCATCCCGCTGTCAATGGAAAGCACATCGATCATATCTACTTAGATACTACATACCTCGATCCGAAGGTTTGTCGTAATCCGTTATTCAGCCGACGGAAGTCAATGACTAGATAGTACACATTTTCACCTCAACCACTTGTTATCTCTGCTTGTGCGGAGTTGGCCCGGAGGCTAGTGGTGGGAGGGGTAGGAGACCCCAATGATCATACAAATCGGACTCGCACGATAGATGCCTGGATGAAACCATCAACCACTACCGAGAATAGTGGACGACAGACGAAGGAGCGCATCCTTGTGGTAGTAGGGTAAATGGAATTCTTGTCTTGTCGACTAGAGCTAATTTCAATCTTAGCACGTATTCAATAGGCAAGGAGCGTATCGTCAAAGGTGGGGTTATCCTAATCATTGTCGCCCAAGTTGTGGCTGAAACAGACCTTAAGCAATTGCTCAAGCTCTCGGAGCGAAAATCTACTGTGACCCACGCAAAACTGCCATACTCCGTTGTCAAGCTGACGAAGAGCTACATGGTCTCTTGACTGCTGATCCCGTAGAAACAAACGTCCATGTATTGCCGTTAGGGACAGTTACTTCAGATAACCTCAAATCTTATCTTCAAAGATTCAAAGGCACTTTCTCGAGAGTTGTAGGGTTCCGGCCGACAGGGTGGAGGTGCGTCGTTCAGCCTCGACGCTGGTCTTGGTTGACATCTTTCATAGCTACTTTCCACCACCTGGCAGTGATCTTAATGGCTCGATTCAGTCCATCATCACCCGTGGCCAGGCACGATATTTCTCATATACAGACCTCCAGCCTTCGCAAAAGTCATCATATAGCATCCAGATATTCGGCGTCCCTTATTCGGAGCACAGCTCTTTCTTTGAGCTGACCTGCTTTGCTATGTCGTGTGACTGGGGCAGAATAATACCCACCGTGAATGTGGGTAGCTCTGCTGCAAGGGCGAAGATGACCAAGTGGTTGAAACGATGGGAGTCGGAGAAAAGGTTAACTAAGTCCTCTGTCATACCACCCAGAACTGTCGATTACTGGTAATCGTGGAGCAGGTTGAGACCATTGACCCCAGTCTGGGCGTCGTGAGTT
Source organism: Neotropicomus parvogracilis (assembly GCA_038088955.1). NCBI lineage: Eukaryota > Fungi > Basidiomycota > Agaricomycetes > Boletales > Boletaceae > Neotropicomus > Neotropicomus parvogracilis. The sequence goes on from JBBPJX010000018.1 coordinate 35,600, forward strand.
ACTTATGAGTGGTGGTGAGTTACTTATGAGTGGTGTCATGTCCACATACATCATTCTTTGGTCGTGTAGACATAAAAGATAAACCGGTAAAGACCATTGATAACACGTATCTATTGCTCAGTGGCGCGTCTCCTCCGGAGGTCTCTTTCCTCCGAGATCGTCAGCTTAGTGCCCTTACCCTTGGGAAGTGATATCCAAGGCTTAGTGCCTTGACCGATAACAAAGATATTGGAGTTCCTACAGTTGTCAACAGTTAAAGCTGCGAGCGCACGAGGAGTATACTATAGCATACCGTGTCGCGAATGTACGATCAAGAGAATCCTTGACATGGACAATATCGAAACCTCCAATATGCTTCTCCCGGTGAACGATGACACCTGCACGGCCCATGTTTCGACCACCGGTAATCATGACGATATTGCCGGTGTCGAAGGGTACAAAATCGGTGATTTTGCCCTGCTCGAGGTCAAACTTTACGGTGTCGTTCGCCTTAATGGCTGGATCAGGATAACGGATTGTACGTCCGTCGTGTGTAACGACGTGAGGAACACCCTTGGCGCCAAGTGCCACTTTGCGGACCTTGAGAAGTTTGTAGGTGGCTTCCTCAGCGGTGATTCGATGGATAGTAAAACGGCCCTTCACATCATACAGCAGACGAAAATGTTCACCAGACTTTTCGATCGAGATAGTATCTGTCGTAGTGTTAATGTGCGATCCGAAAAAGGGACCGAAATCGCATACCCATAAAGCCGGTAGGGTAGTTAGGGTCAGTGCGCACTTTTCCATCGACTTTGATTAGGCGTTGATTGACGATCGTAATGACCTCGCGTCCGGTCAGAGCATACTTGAGCCTGTTCCGGAGAAAAATTGTAAGGGGTAGGGATTCGCGAAGTTTGTGAGGACCAGGAGACGGGCGGGGAGCCTGAGACCTGTATTAAGCGTCGAGGGAACATGAAATGGTTACAGTTCCTCACGTAGGTGCCGCACAATTTGTCGAGCATCCACGACGATGGAGCCGCGAGGCGCTTTAAATGCTTTTTTGGTCCACGAGCCTGCGAAAGAGAGAGTACATCAGACGTCGCGAGGAGGTCGAGAGCGTTGACAGGTTTATGCAGTCCATCCCGACATGGTGGTCAGCATCCACCCATCGCAATGACAGAAAGCATTGAATACGGGGCCCCGTGGCGCACAAGCAAGGATGAATATGACTGACCATGATGGTTTCTTAAGGAAACAGCGGCGACGGCGACGACGTTGATTTCGATGCCGAGCGCTCTCCAACGCCGCGAAACGGGCATGGTTTAGGGTGGGCCTAGCCACAACACGTGACCGTTCCTTATTCGGAGGCTCAGTCCAATGTGCGCACCGTATTCGACGTTGTAGTCAGCATTGACGAGTTTCACCCTGTGCACGGGAGTCGTAGTCCTTCTTCTCAAGTGCCTTCTTTCCAACGCTCTTTCCTCCGTGGAATGCAGAAAAGTCGCCTCACCGCCGATTCCGTCAGATACCCTCAATATTATGGATACCACAATGATAATCTCGAGGATTCCGGGCATGCTTGGCAGGCCAGCAAACTCTCGGAAGAACCGCTGTCTATGTCAAAGGATGCTTCGGGCGTCCAGTTAGATCACGCTTCCCCGCTTTCTTTTTCCTCCATCTCGAAAAACCTCAAGAGGTTTTTTAACCGCCGGTTATTCGCATCAGAACAATGCTATTTCCCTTCATCTCTTGTCCGCCGCAGCTATGGTCCTTTGACATCTTCAACAAGACCTTCCATCGCGTCCACTGCCCGCTTTCTTGTTCTCTGTATATTTTGGTACACAACATCCGCCCTATCGTCGAACACCGGGAAAGCGATCCTCGAACAGTTTCGTTACCCAGTCACTCTCACCATCGTGCAATTCGGCTTTGTCGCCACCTGCTGCCTCCTGATCATGACCCCTGTAATTAATTTTAGCAAGCTGCGCTCGCCAACGGTCTCTATATTGAGAGCGACCTTGCCTATGGGTGCATTCCAAGTCGGCGGGCATATGTTTTCTAGCATGGCGATCTCTCGAATTCACGTTAGCACTGTGCACACCATCAAGGTGTGTCATTCTTGTCTTCCCAGCTGCACGCTATTCATGCAACGTCAAAGGCGCTTTCGCCGCTCTTCACCGTGGCCGCATACGCGCTTCTCTTTGGGGTCAAATACTCACCAAAGACTTACCTATCCCTCCTTCCCTTGACTATCGGAGTCATGCTTGCGTCTACTTTTGATGCTTCTCCGTCTAGTCCAGTTGGGGTGCTCTGTGCCTTTGGCTCCGCCCTCGTCTTCGTGAGCTCGAACATTTTCTTCAAAAGGGTTGTTCCATCCGGATCGCAGGCATCCTCGCACCGACTTGATAAAGTGAACTTGTTGTTCTATTCGTCAGGCGCAGCTTTCGTTCTCATGGTACCCCTATGGACTTTCACGGATCTTCCTCGTCTTCTCGCTGCCCTTGATGACCCGACGCATATCGTTCATCCCAATCATGGTCACTCCTCTGCACATTCCCTCTCGTACCATTTCACTGTCAATGGTCTTGCCCACTTTGCGCAGAACATCATCGCATTCGTGATTCTGTCATCCACCTCTCCGGTCACATATTCCATCGCTTCCTTAGTCAAACGGATATGGGTCATATGCATGGCAATTTTGTGGTTCAGCCAGAGAGTCCACCCAATACAAGGCATCGGGATTGGGTTGACATTCGTTGGTCTCTATATGTACAACTCAGCAAAGAGCGACGTGGAAAAGGGGGAGAATAAGATGAGGAGAGTGGAGGCCACACGCGACATGATGCTTCCGTCTAACCGCGTGGAGGAACAACTATTGAATGGTAGTTCTCCGCCGTCACCCAACCAATGGGCGAAATCGACGATGTCGTCTACAACTGGGATGAATTCACGATGCCAACATCCTCCTTCGCCGCCTGGGGTTACACAAATACGATTGGCTGATAGGCACAGGAGTTCCCTCGAGAGTAAAATCTCTGCCCGTGTCTCCCCGTTGAACTTGTCATCACTCTTCACGAAACGCGCTGGGATCATCGTACCTGCGGACCTATATCCATCCCCTCCTCCTTCACTTGATTCCCCCCCAACCGAGATGGTCTCACTCACATGTCCGCGCTCGCAACCTCCCGGGATTGAATTGATGCGTGAAACACAGGTGTTTGCTTAAACTGAGCAACGACATTTATTTATGACAGCCATAGAAACTACATGATCGTGTTTCATAGTAATTTAAATGTCGCCCACTAGAGGCGAATCACTTCCGGGCAGCAGTCTTCTGGCTCTTGATGACCTTCTTTACGATTTTTGCCTCCTCGACTAGAAATGCACGCAGGATCCTGCGCAAAAGTAAATGGTAAAATATGGAACTTGTAGCAAGACGAAAGGAGACAAACCGTGATTTTACACAATCACCACACCGTGAACCTCCGTATGCGCGACGGACGGTCTTTATGCGTTTTGAAACAGTCGCATACTGACGCGGCCGAAGCGCAGGAACCTGCAGAGTTGGCATGAGTATCTAGGTCATCGTCCAGAAAAGCTTTCAATGTACACCAGGTAATCCGATCCCACAGTCACCACACTTGGGTTGGGTGGGGGGTTTTTTGAGGTGGTGATATACGAGCCTGCCACCTGGTGTCTTTACGATGCGGCGGCGATTGGAGGTTGTATTGTAAGGTGTTCGTTTACGAAGGGTGACACGCTGGGCCATTATCGGCGTGAGCTGGGGTGGTACTGTACACAGCTGATACGAGTTGTGGCTGAACGTGCTACTGTACAGCGCTTTCGGTGTTTGCCGAGTCGGAGTGGGCCCAAATTGGGATGTTTCCTGGAATGGAGTTGACAGTTACCGTTGATCGATCTGTGTCGTACCGTGAGCGATGTCTCAAAGCCCCTCGAAGAGACTCGCGGTGAGACGGGGATCTGTTAGCGCACCGGATCCGCTTGGGAAAAATGCAGTTCTTAACCATGATTCCAATCGATCATCATCTTCGACACTGACAATCGTTCGGGTCGTCGACCCCTCGTCTCCCGCTGGTACTGTGGTGGCCTCGCCCATTCTGCCAGACTCTCCTTCCTCTCCCACTCACGGCCGCAGGTCCCTTCGTCGCCACGGCAGCACTTCTGGCTCCGCAGACAACAGGCTTAGTTTTGCTTTTTCTACATTTTCCCCCAGTTCTCCTCCCCAACCTTCCAGTCCGCTCTCGTCCTCAGGCTCGCAGAATTATCCGTCTAAAACAGGCGGTTGTTCCAGCCCATCCTCCCCTCGTCTCGGGCGGAGTTCTCCTCAGTTTGGTCGTCGGCATTCCGCGTCCGGCGGATCCACCTTCATAAAGCCTAATCTTACACCAGAGCAGCTTGTCGACCTCGCACGTCAATCGTCTGCACCTTGTTACGTCCCTGGTTTAACAGGAACCCCACACTTGTCTAATCAGATCAACCCCGATGCTACTAGAGCGGGGTACTCTTCGCCTGCAACGTTTACTCTCTTGCCGGTTGACGTCTACCTCCCCTTCATCGACAGAGCTGCAGAAACTTCTCATTTACTTTCGATTCCTCCGACGAAGAAGTTATTCTCTTTGTTGGCTCAGACATTCCCAACACAGGCACATGAGGAGATACAAGATCCATTTACCATTGACCCAGCCCGATGGACTTTTAACACGCTGTGTCGGTGGCTAACTGAAGTTGATCGCCCATCTGTGAATGATACTGTGTGGGTGAGGCAAGCCCGCAAATGCGTTATGGCTCATTCAGAGCTCATCTGGGAACGCTTGAAAGGCGCTCTAGGTGTCCCCCCTGAATTGGAAGTAGAGGACTTGGAGACTTCCCATCACGTCAGCGCGTCCAATCTTTCCTTTGTTGAGCCCATTTTAGCTACATCACTCTCGAACCGTCCTCCCCCTACTCCTGGAGTAACCAACCCGCCGCCATTAAGCCTTCCTGCTGGTCTCACTCATCCTGCCTCTAAGTCCCAAGATCAAGCATTACAAGACATCGTTGAAGATCTAGAGGAAGAGGAGGAATTAGGTACTAATACAGGCGATGGAGATTGTATCAAGTCAGATGAAGATTCCAAAGCACAGATTCACGGACTCCGTGTTTGCACGTCCCCGGTTGAGATGGCTTTATATTCGAGCCGTAGGTGATTGAATTGCATCATAATGGATTATACTTAATGGATTATAAAGGCCCACCTCACCTGCAACGACGGAAGGCATTACCAGGATTGCGAACCTGAGCTTGTCGGGTCATTCGCCCCAAAAAGGTGAATGTGGGCAGGATGGGCCATATGTCCTCATATTGTGTAGTGTATATCTCGAAAATTTTATTGGTTCCCTCCCTCACTTTTGATCATAAATTTATATATTAAGCACAAACCGCATGAATCTGTGGTACTGTAACGCGTCGGACCACAGCGGTTGGTTGCTCCATATTGCCGTCGCTGCGGCAGCGACTTCGCCGCCCACCGCCGTTATCGTAGTGTGGGGCTTTACCCCCCTCGTCAATGTCGTCGTGTGCTGTGGCAACCACCGCACCGTCTTCGTTGTGCGTCATGTGACGTCACTGTCCTGAGGCGTTGGTCACCACACCGTTTCCATCGTCGTCGAACCGACGCGTTAACCCCTGCGCTGTCATCTTTGTGGCGCTATGCATGCCGTTGCTGTTGCCGTTGTGCCAAGGCGCTGACCGCCATGGCGCATTCTTCGCCATCAAGCCGTGGGACAGCCCATCGCAACGCTGTCGCTATCGTCGCCGTCGTGTCGAGGTTTCCGTTTCGGTTCTCGTCGTCGTGTCGTGTCGTGGAGATTGTGGAGTTGTGGTCGTCGAGATCAGCATCCGAACAAACGTTTTGCGTAGGAGATGGTGCGCTTTGATTAATACCACTTTGAACAAGCGGGTGTGCGAACTAGGGACTGGGTGCTTCTCGAGGGGGTTGGGCATACAGCGTGAGGTAGAGACATGCCTTTCTTGGATGTTACCCATGAGCGCAGACTCACGTCGTCTGCATCGTCCCTGTCATCCTCGCGCCTAGCTTGGGCAGCGTCGACGTCACCTGAACCTGTCGTTCCTGCTCTCACCTTCATCACTTGAATCCTGCACGTCTTCCCCGTGCGCGTTGGTGGGGACGCGTGACGCGACGTGACGGTGTGGCCACACGTGTCTTGTACCACATGCAAGGAGAGTAGTCCAAACGTCCTAGATTCGTGTTAACTCTGTTCGTTGAATTGTTCACATTTTTGTGACGTTAGCCGTCAATTTGTGCTAGTTCCGATACACGATGACCGAACAAGCGATCCGCAAGTTCGAGTTCAAATCGTTCTTTCCCCTCCCTAGTCCCCCAGATCTTGTGATTTGACAGACCGAGGGAACCGCTTCCGAAAGCGTCGTCATAGTCCTCGTATGTCCACTCCAGTTCCGCCGCGCCCCTTATATGTTTAAAGATCCCTTGCATAAAGTGATCGGTAAAAAGTTCGTCAAGCGGGCGGAGGTTCGAATCCTGGATATGGTCCAACTGGAGGTAAAGACCATCAATATCTGCATTTCCATTGGTAAATGCAGTGATACGGTAATTTTTCTGCAAAGAGAAAAAAAAGGTTACAATCCTAGGATAGTGGACGGGCCACCAAGCACCCACGTTCGGATTTACACCGAATTCATAGTTGTCCCAGGCAGCATGCAGATCGCTCCGCAAGGTAATTAAATTCTGGACCGAGTCGATTTTTGTTGGGCCACCCATGTAAGCTTCAGCGGCCATATCGGTGATTTTACTGGGATAACCTTTGCGTACCCACTGCGACAAGGGTAGTCGTGAGCCTTGATAAAATGTGACGAAGAAAAACGGTCACCTCGGCGTCGTGCGCTCGAGGAAATATATGTGCAACTTGAAGGCGACTGTATGTCTGGGTTTGCAACCCAGTGAGAAGGCATTTTCCATCTCTAGAGCGTCCACGAGCCTTGTAGTGGTGTTCCTGAGAGGGTGGAAAATTAGTTAGGGCATTAAACGTGAACTGATCGTTTGCTGACGCGCGCGGGTGTGGTGGAGAGGGTAGGGTTGCGAGGACGTGCAAGAGTGGCCACCAGACCAACAGGGATAGGCGTACCGGCTGATTTTGTTCATGAATAAAATTCTCCGCCATTACTGTTACTCACCAGTCGAAAGTATTATATAGTGACCTGGTTGGACGATTTCGGGCCCCTGTGGACACTGTGCGCCGTTCTGTTGTAGGGCAGGGTCGAATTTGAAAACTGACCAATCTTCCCTCGTAACGATGAATGCTATCAGGTACCTATAGAACTCTTGCCAGTCGAGAGTACCGTATTGCCAGAATCCTGCACGGGTTGTGAGCACGGGTACGAAGTTGTCGACAGATAATTGATGAACCAGCGACGATTGCTCCTGTAGAATCGACTACTTCCACATTACGTTTCTTTAATCGGGCCGGCAGTCTATCATCCATTTTGTCGTGACTGTGGTGCTATGGTCTAGTGGAATAAGACAACTTCTCTCCGCCGTTGCACGGTAGCGCTCTCCTCGCACGTGCCACGTGCAGCGGTCCCGCCCGGTCACGCGTCACGCGTCACCGACGTCACGCCCCGCTGAACCGATCTGAGACTCCTTCGTGTGAGATAGCTCGTCGTGAAGGAGGAGTTGGATACGTGTGAAGATAGTCTGGTACTACGGAACAAGATTGTTCTAGTCAAGAGGGCGAGATGAGGTATCGGAAAACTCGAATCTTGGTCTCAGATTCGAGAGGTGTGTGGGAAGTCGGGTCGTCCGCGCAGTCACGTGACACGCGCGCCGAAGGTCTCCAAGCTCGAGAATTCTGCAGAAAGCGAGAATTCAGACGAAGCGGAGAGGAGGGCATTGGACCGATCCTGGACGAAGGCGACCTGATTTTCGGAACGTGGGAAGGGACCCAAACGTGCCAAAACGGAATGGAAGCGGACGACGAAAGAGAGAAGACGGAAGGGCACGATTGGACCGACCCACACTAGAATCATGAGCGATGATTGGGAGGTGGGTGGGGCGTGAAAAAGTGAGGTGAGTAGAGTCGGATAGCGACGGAAGGAAGCAAGGAGAGAAACGAGGGGACGATCCATTGTCTCCATCCTTACTTAAATACTGGTAGTTTGACATGAGAGAAGCTACAGAAGAAGCACCGGAGAGTTGGTGCGATACTCGAGGCGCGATGAGCACGAACTTGGACTAGTTCCATGCACTTGATCTCACAAGCCCGTCACGTGGCTCAGAACGACCCTTGGGCAGATTGGTCATTCGCAGGGGGGCGAGCCGGGTATCGAAGGGGTAGCCTTCTGGGACCCGCCGAAAGGCACCCAAGAGGTGACACATCCATCACGACGTCGACGGCACAAGCGTCACCCCTCTGCCGCCACCACCACCACCACCACCACCACCACCACCACGACACGACACGATGTCGACGCAGGGATGGGGTTAGCCAATGCCGCCCCCTCC
>JBBPJX010000019.1:0-44082 GCA_038088955.1 Neotropicomus parvogracilis
CACATCCCCGTGAAACCTTGTACGCCTGCGCAAAGTGTAAATGGGGATGACTTTCCTACATCTCTCATGGGGAGTCCAATGGTAATGGCAATGGACGTGGATGCTGTATGGGCTCGTGTCTCTTGTGCTTCCACTATGCTCATGTTCTTCCTAGCCACTAGCGTCGCCATCGATAACCTCAACCCCAGCGTCGGTACAGTGGCGATACACACCTCCTCCAACAACCAGCGCAGTCCGTTCAAATAAACGAAAATGTGAGCGCTCTTTTGAGAGACGTCGATGAGGTTCACACGTGCACACAGTTGACGATCGGTATGACCCATATCCTACCGCGGCGAAACGAAGAGCGGTGTCTCCCTCGATATCCTATCTTCGAGAGTCTCACCCATCGCTATCCTACCCTCGTACCCCAAACGGTAGACCCTCGCTCCCCATTCCTTTGTCTATTCCGGTGGCAACTTCGAGCTCGGCGTCGTCATCCCCGACTATTGCTGGATATCCATTTCCGAGCTATTCGAATCCACGGCAGGTTGGAATAGGGTCGATGAGTGTCTCTTCAAGCCCTATTTTGCGTCCCACGATTGGACTTGCAAGCCCAATATTGCGCCCAATTCCAAGACATCGACGAGGGTTGGATGGTGAAGAAAGGGATATTGAAGGAGCTGGGGAAGGTGTCAACGGTCTGACTCTCGGCTGATCCACGACGTTTTTTTGGGGGGATTTTACCTCCCAACCAGGCTCATTGAAAGCATGTATTTATTAGTCGGCCTGACTGGCTTGATCGCCGGTCGTTGGTCTTTGGGGACGTTCCTCCAACCGTGTCCGCACAAAGTTATTTGGGCTGTGTCGTTTTATTGCTTCCGGCCACTCGTTCCCTGCTCTATTTAATTGTGACAAATGTTACCCACAGCAAAGCTTACGAAGCGCCAGAAGAAAGGCATCGCCTTTCGAGAACGGAGGCATAGAAAAACCGAGGAGGAAACACTAGGTATCTCTGGCGATTTGGAGGACGAGTTCGATGTCCCTAGCGTCGAAGATCAGGTTCTTGTTGATGCTACGCAAGGCCCACAAGGCGGTCAAGTCAGTGCAAAAGCTTTGGTCAGGAAAAGAAGGGCTAGAGCGGAAGCAGAGGAAGGAGAAACGGGGGTGGTGGTGGCAACGAGGGAAAGAAAGAGGAAAGCTAGTGAAGAAACAAAAGGGAGCGTCGGGCCAGACAGACCACGGTCGAAGCGGAGAAGAGGATCTGACGGGAGTTCTGTCGACGATATGGCACAACATGTAGCAGGGGATTACGTCGAAGCTGGAGAGACGGGGATGGGGAAGACGAAGCAGAGGTTCATTCTTTTTCTCGGTAAGATATTCCTCGACCCCTCCTCGCCATTCCCTGAGCCTTACCACTCACCAGGTAATCTCAAATATACCACAACCCCCGAGGCCATCCAAACACATTTCTCAGCATGCGGTGTGTATTGACATCATGGGTCGTGTAGAGTTGGGATATTCACGTCTCGAAAGTTCCACCACCCACTGTACGACTACTGACACCGAAATCTTCCGCGAGACCACCCACGAATACTGCCACGAAATCCAAAGGTTGTGCTTTCTTGGAGTTCAAGCATCGCAGTGCACTTCAGCAGGGGCTCAGGCTTCACCATTCAGAACTTGATGGACGCCAGATCAACGTAGAACTGACTGCTGGCGGAGGAGGGAGAGGTTTAATTCGCATGAAGAAGCTCAAGGAGCGTAATAAAGAGTTGCAAGGACAACGAGTACGCGACAGCCCCGTAGTTGATTTTGTGCAACTTATCCGGCTTCACAGCAAAGACGAAAAGACCCCAAAGTGAATGTACCATCAAGTGGTACCCAGCGTTTCTCGGTCACATCGGGCATAGAGCAGACCCACCTTCGCAAGCGAACATGGACAGTGGGTGGTGTCAAAGAAAAAGAGACCCACCGGAGCCGGAAGCGTCAGAAGGGTTCTAAAAAGCAGAGCCTCTTGGCCAAAGAGTGTCGGACAGGCGTGAACGCCATACCAGTAGGATAGAACCACGGGTAGTCGTCGACGATTCTCATGGATGTCATCAAAGGTCCATTGTATGTAGCGTATCAGTCCAATAGATAGTGGCTGGTGCCATGGCGCCAAACGTCCGCCTTATGAAACAAGAATAAATACGAGGAACTGAAGACACCTGGACCGTCAGTCACATCCCTCGAGGAAACTGAAAGACACTCACGAAAACGATCAACACACCAAAGACTTTTAGCATCAACCACCGATTACTAGATATACTAGTGTAGTATTTGAGTAATTCCCTTTGAGCTCCACTGACGTTCGATGCGATATCTATCGTGTCAGCGTCGATCCGTTGTACCGTTTCGCGCTGTTCTGCAACCATATGTGCCAGCTGTGTGAATATTTGGCCCAATTCTGCTATTGTAGACTCGATTGACTCGATTGCTGTCGATCGCGATTGGATGTATGAGTCCTGGTTGGTGTTCAGTGCATAATCCCGCGGGGGAAGAACGTTCCATACTTGTTCTTCTACTAGTTGCATCTGTGAAAAGGCACCACTTCCACCGTAAGGCGCCAGGCCACCCTCCGCGGCATCCAGGTCCAAGGCTAGAACGTCACTGTTTTGTGCCGATCTTCCTTTGGCTCTAGAACCTGGACGGCTTCCGCTTCCGTCACCCATTGGGTCATGTCTTCCGTTCAACAAAAGGGAATCTGAAAACAATTAGTCGAGCTTGTAGGCGAGCGACTCTTCGAAATGCTTACTATGTGGCGCCTGATGAGCTACCGCGGCCGTGGAATGCATGAATTGCTCTGTGCGGTCCTTTGACTCCTTCATGTTCTACATAACAACCAGTGGGGCGGTGCATGGACCGGAAGGTTGTTGAACTTGCCTGCGTTCGGACCTCGAGTACATCCTTGAAACTCATGCTGGTGTTTGCAAGTTTGCTCTGCAGCATCATGACAATATTGTGGTTGTGTTCGTCGATTTGCTTTCCTTCTGTAGATTTTGAACTGCCCTGAGCATTGCGTTGCTTAAGGAACGATTGCAAAGCAGCTATCTGCCGGTTGATGTTGGCTATGTCTTGTTTGATAATGTAAGTCAGTTCCTGGACAAGTTGAGGTCGGATGGATGAGGCAGCATGTACGAGAGAACGCGTACGCTGATCTCGACGGGCCGGTCGTCGAACAGTGTCTTGCGTTTTGCGACTAGGGTTAAATCTGGTGAACAACTGACGGGGGCTACCGACGGGCAGCTCACGGTGTGCAAGCTTTCCGAGCTTGATGGTTGCGGCGCTGATGTCTTTGCCAATGGCAGAGGCCATTAGCGAGAACTCGGTCTTTGGAGCGCCTTTGGCATGGCCCTGGAGGAGGCGCTGTTTCGCTTCTGTGGTTCTTGAAGGTAAAGCAGACCTGTTTCGTATGGACTCGACGCAGGTGCGGAATTCGTTTGTTCGGTCCTGGACTGGCATAGCTGAAGGAGGTATTAAATATTCTGGCGGGTATATGACAACGTGGAACATCCTCGTCGGCGCGGGTTACACAGGCACCGGCCCTTGCCGCCCGTCCGGTGCCGGGTAGTCCGGCCGACGGATGTCCGAGCGAGTCGTGTGCCACGCAAATCCCCCAATCCCCAAACAATTCCATGTCGAGCGTCCTCCGATGGTGTGCTGCATACAAAGTGCTTTCTTTGACACCCTCTCTCTTCCCGACGTCCACCAGGCCGGTTTCCTCTCGTTTCCTGTCATCTTCTGCACGCACAGTCCTAGACATGTCCCTGTCTCCGACGCCGAAATCCAAGATCCTTGTACTCGGCGCAGGCAACTTTGGAAGCTGTCTTGCGGATCATCTCGGCGACTCTGACCACGAGGTTTACATTTGGTCCCGTCATGTCAGCTTCGTCAAGCACTTTAATACACACCATCGCAATCCAAACTACCTGAAGGACCATATCTTTTCGAGTAACATTCGTGCTATCGGCCCCGAAATCCCGGACAAAGACAGCATTCGGCAGATGGACGTCGTCTTGTTCGCGATACCGACTCAGGGACTTAGGTAAGACCTGGCACACTCTCGAGGACTCTTCATCACAATACGGTTCGCTGCCAGGGAAACTTTGATCAAGCTCCGCGCCAGTTTAGTTGGAGAAAATCTGCCTCTATTGATTTTCGTGAACAAGGGCATTGAGACGGGTACGCAGGCGTTGACGCTCGAGATCATCGCCGATACATGCGGAAGCGATATCGCGCGAGCCGCGACATTTATCGTAGGTCGACGTGGGACACATCGGCGATTGTGAAAGCTCACTTGGTCTAGTCGGGACCCTCTTTTGCCGCGGAGAGTTGGTATCTCGATACAATCAGCAGTCTGGCTCTGCTGACAAACTGGGTTAGTTGTTCGCAGGCAACCAACTTCTGTCTCCGTTGCCTCGTTGACAGAGTCTCGTGCGCAAAAAGCATCGCAAATATTTCACCAGCCATGGTTTCGATGGTAGGGTTAACTTACACTCGGGTTCAGGTGGCATTCATCGATCTCACATTCCCGTAGTTATACAGGCAGCGATCCTATAGGACTGGAGTTGGCCGGCGCGCTCAAGAACGTTTATGCTATTGCAGCTGGAATGGCTGATGGCCTAGGATATGAGAACAACACGAGAGCAAGTTAGCTGAGCCATGCCTGGACCAGGGATGATTGACATTGGAGGAATTTCTAGGTCTGATAACGCGCGGGTTGGGCGAGATGACACGTATAGGGACGGCATATGGGGCATCTCCGCTGACCTTTTTGGGCCTTGCTGGTGTGGGAGACCTATTCCTCACATGTAGCTCGTCGACGAGCCGAAATTACACGGTGGGGTATCGATTGGGAAAAGGGGAAGCACTTGAAGACATTATTAACACGCTTGGAAGTGTAGCCGAGGGGGTGACAACAGCGAAAGGTCTCAAGAAGATTATCGATGAGATGGATGTATCAGCCCCAATCGCGAATGGGGTGAGTGACGGGTATTACCGAATCGTGTTGGTTCTCACCTGGGACGTTTCGCACGACAGATTTACGAGGCCTTGTACGAAGGTGTGTGGTCTCCTGGCAGAACTTTGTGCACGAGCTGAATTTTGGGACCAACCACGTAGGCAAGGACGTCAAGACAGGAGTGCAAGAGCTGATGTCCCGACCTCCGTCAAGGGAGCTGGACCTGCCGAGGAAGACAGGGGAACAAGCGAAGCGACTGTTGAAGAAGCTTGGGATCGAGCCCATCGCGTAGCTCGCTCGACTTTGATTGCCACGTCAGTGTACATACGGTACATACACATACTAGCCCGAATTTCCGGTGCCTCGTACTCGACCCGCTCAAAGGCCATTCGTGTCGGAGCGGGCCGGGCCTCGGCGCACTCGGACACGCGTGTAATTACATAAACATATTCTCACGCAATTTTTTCCAAGCCTTGGAATTTTTTTCGAGTCACTCCCGAAGTCCGACGGTCGAAGAGACATACGGTGTTTCTCTCAGTCAAACCTTTTTTTTTTTCTCCTTCCTTCTTCCTCGTGCTGCGTCGTGTCCATCTCTCTCTCTCTCTTACTTTCCATCTACTACTACCATCACCACTTGTTGCACGAAATGGTTTCCCCACTCTGGAATGCCGCCTCTGAGGGGAACATCGAGGTCCTCTTGACCACACTCCACAATGCATCTCCCGCAGATATCGAGATCAAAGGTAGGTCTCTCTACCTCATTTCAGCCTCGAGTCGCGTTTTTAAGGTTCCATTTCCTTATAGACCACACCGGCGCTACGCCCCTCCAGGAAGCAGTCAAGAACGGCCACCTTGATGTCGTGAAGACACTCCTAGACAAAGGTTCGCATTCGATCCCTGATCGCGTCGCGCGTGTTTAATCTATCTCTCGTCCTTTTCATCAGGAGCCGATCCCTCTTTTGCAATCACTCATGGTCCCCCAGACACGTACACAACAAACCCCGAGATTATCCAACTACTTAAAAATGCCACTCTACAAGGCTTGCCCCCTCAGGATCATCCCTATTCGCAGGATCCCCATGTCGATCCATCAAAACGATTTTACCCTGTCCCCATCCCTCCTTATGGCTATTATCCATCCATCCCTCCTGTACCTTCTCTTCCCGACGGCTCTCCCGCATACTTCCACCCCCCTCCAGTGCCACTCGGTGAGAACGGTGCATATGGAAACCTTCCTCCGCCAGATGTAGCCAGGTTCATCCCCTGCAGGTATTATCCTGCCTGCCGTTATGGTTCATCGTGTATCTTCGCTCATCCCCAGGGTCCCTTCTATCCTGGCCCCCATCCTGCCCCTGCTCAATATCCAACGCCTTACGATCCCATGACTCAACAGCAGTACACTCAAAATTATTATCCACCGCCCCCCTCCTTTCATTCTCCTGCATCTGTTCCACCCCACATGAACCCGGTGTCCCCACCGCCACCAGTCCATACTCCTCCCCATCCACCCATGGTTCACGCACGATCTACCTCAGATGCGCTGTCTCCCACTCAAACGCCGGTCCAAGCACCCTATGGGCCAATGTCCCCTGCTTCGCCATCTTACCCTCAACCTCCACATCCACATGCTCCCCTTCCTCTTTCCATTCCCACGCTTCCCCCACCTCAACAGCCTGCAACTGCACCTGGTCCTCATTCCCCGCAGTCGATGTATCCGAATGGGCCTGTGTCAGCTCCTCCATTCACAGTGCGTCAAGATCTCTCGCCATATCCTCCGGGCCCGCATGTGCGCTCATCGTATCCCGAGGTCAACGGTGGTCCCAAGTCTCCGGTTCTCCCTCAGGGAGAAAACTTTGGACCCACTCCCCCCTTCCGACAAGGAATGAACCATAATCGCAGAGGCAGTGTGCGAAGAGGCTCTTTTGGCGGAAACCGAAAACCTGCGTGCCTGTTCTACCCCGCTGGTAGGTGTAGAAACGGTGACGAATGCCGTTTCCCTCACGTCATCCCCGATACACCTGCACAACCCCAGTCGGGTCCTCGGGGCTCTCGCATGAGAGATGGCGCGAATGATATTAGTACAATCGAAGAAAACACTGCTGCCGTGAACATACGAGATGTGAGTAGTCAATTCCATCCCACACCTTACATCGCATCGCTTACGTTGTGAATTCGCTTTATTCTCAAGGATGTTCAACCACGACGCGGAACAAATGGCACGACTAATTCAAGTCGTTCGCAGTCCACAGACCCCGGCAGTCGTTCGAAGGGCTTCAAATCTAATGGTCCGCGGGCTGAAAAAAAAACCTTCGTGAAACAACAGCGAGTCCCGAATGCTGATGAATTTCCGGTGCTTGGTGGATCTACCACCACCTCGTCGAGGAGTTCCGTCAGCGGCGCCCCTATGGCCAATGGTCTGGCTGGCCCCACTGCCGCTCAAGTACTGCAAGCACCACCTCCTCGCAAAGACATAATTAAGGATTCAGGTACTCGCAGCGTCTCGCCTGAGGAACGTCAGGCAAAAAGTCAAACGGTAGGCGCTTGCGTAGCCGCAGGAACGTGCCGTTAATAACTCCCATAGGATAACAAGTTAACGGAGGTCAATGCCACTCAACCTAATGGAGCGACAGATAGCGTTGCGACCAAATTACCCATCTCCTTCGCTGCAGCAGCAACTGGAACCCCTGAACCTGTGAAGGAGGTTTCTGTTTCCGCGTAAAGGAAATGTTCGTATTGTCCATTATATCATTTCGTGTTTTTGCTTGGACTGCCATTCTTTGGTTTCGTGGTGCCGACCACTGCTTATTTATTGCTGTCGATCTTGTTCTTCTGCACATAAGCATGGTTGTTTCTTTGCATTGTTTTTTTTTCTTTCTCGTTCTTGGTGACTGTTCTAGAGGTTCCCATCTGTCATTGTCATTTAACCTTGTCTGTCTCATGCTGACCGGTACACATACTACGTACATCTATTTGTCGACTATTACTGTGACACTCTCGCTCACCATCGCACTGTTTTTTTCCGCATAGCATACCTCTGCTGACGTTGTCTTGCGAGGGTAAAATACACGCAACCTCTATCCAGCTCTCGCTGCGGAGATTCATGTCTCACGTCCAATGTGCCATCTGCCGGATTTCCAACCCGCTCGCATCAGTCACCCGTCCTATTTCATACACAGAGACCTCAGGTTCGTGCATGCGCAAGGCGTTCAACACGTTTTCACGGTTGTTCTTGCCAACGATGACGACGAGACCGATGCCCATGTTGAAGGTGCGCGCCATTTCCAATGGTGCGATGCCACCTTGCTTCATCAGGTATCGAAACACTCCCGGTAGCTCCCAGGTGGACGCGTCCACGTAACAGCCCAACCCCTTCGGGAGAACTCGGGGAATGTTTTCGATGAAACCACCGCCTGTAATGTGGGACATGGCTTTAATAAGCCCCTTCTGGGCAACCGGGAGAACTTGTTTGACGTAGATACGAGTCGGCTCAAGAAGGCTTTGGCCGAGTGTTTGAGTTGCGTTCCAGGGACAGGGAGAGGAATATGTCAGACCTGAGAGGGAGACTATCTTGCGGACGAGAGAGAACCCGTTGGAGTGCAATCCGGAAGACGCGATGCCGAGTAGAACATCACCTTCGACGACGTCGCGAGGTAAGACTAGTTTCCTCTCGACGACGCCAACGGCGAAACCTGCTATATCGTAGTCACCTAGGCGAGAGACGGTTTAAATGCCAACAAACTATTGTGACAGACTAGTTCTTACCATCCAAGTACATGCCCGGCATTTCAGCGGTCTCGCCTCCGATGAGGGCACATCCGGCTCGTCGACATCCGTCCGTAATGCCCTTGATTACACTGGTTGCAACAGCAACATCTAGTTTGCCACAGCCGTAATAGTCCAGGAAATAGAGTGGCTCTGCGCCTTGCACCAGCAGATCATTGACAGACATAGCCACCAGGTCGATGCCTGCCATGTCCTGTTACACGAAGGTCCTGAGAAATTACAGCTCGAGACTCACCTGCGACATCGTGGATGCCAGTTTCAATGGCTATGCGAAGTTTAGTGCCGACCCCGTCCGTTCCACTGACCAGCAATGGGTCTTCATATCCGATGGCTTTCAGATCAAAGATACCCCCAAAGCCTCCAATTTCTACATCCGCGCCAACTCGTCTGGTTGCACGCACATGAGGCTTGATGGCATCAACGAGCGCATTCCCGGCGTCCACTGATACACCAGCCTGCTCGTAAGTGAGGCCTTTGACAAGGACGTTGGCACCTGTCAATGCTCTAGCATGAACAGAAGGATTATTAACCCGAAGAATTCGAAGAATGAAATATTGCTTGCCTACAGGCTATGTCACGGCGATATACCATGCCCTCGAACGAAATCTTGTCAATCACGGTGTACACAGACGAGAGTGCTTCTTCTAATGATGGAGCGACAGCTGACACAGCCAAGACGCGACCCCCTGTAGTAATGAGACCATCTCTGTTCAATGAAGTGCCGCAATGGAAAACAACGACACCTGCACGAGCCAATCAGCGAGGTATAGCTCTAGTACGGGAGTGCCTACCCGATGGTATTTCCCCAATTTCAATGCGTTTGCCTTTCGAGTATTCGCCAGGGTAACCACCCGAAACCAACACGACCGAGACCGCAAAACCCAGCCGGTTGCTTATTTGTACCGAGTCAAGCCGATGCTCTGTACAGGCCTACATAGTCCGAAAACCAATCAGTGCTGTCTCCGTCCTATTAAATCGAAGCGACGCACGAGGAGCACCGCAGCGAGGTCGACATCGTCGTCCATTAGAAGCATGAGGGCTTCAGTCTCTGGATCACCAAACCGGACGTTGTATTCAAGGACTTTCGGTCCACTTTCGGTAAGCATAAGTCCGACAAAGAGCAGACCAACGAACGGGAAGCCTTGAGCGGAGTGAGTGACATGTTTCGTGAAAGCAAGGTAGACGAACAAACCTTCTCTCCTCATGCCGTCGATAGTAGGACGAAGAATTTCTTGCATGATGCGATCCATAATCGAGGGGATCGCTACGGGGGCTGGGGCATATGCACCCATACCACCTGTATTTAACCCTGTGTCCCCCTCTCCAATTCGTTTATGGTCTTGAGCCGGAGGAAGGGGAATAATTGTGTAACCATCAGAGAATGCAAGGACGGATATCTCTGGACCCTCGAGTAGTTCTTCGACTACAACTTCGTTTCCTGGCAAAGGCAAAACGTGATAGAGGACAGATTATGGCAATGTTCAAGGTAAAGAGGGGCATGGCAGACCTGCGGCGCCAAACACGTTAGCCACCATGATTTGCCGTAAACCTTCTATTGCCTCATCGGTAGATTTCGGGATGAGGACGCCTTTGCCACCAGCAAGACCGCTGGCTTTGAGGACAATTCGATAGCCACACGTGCGGACATGTTCGATTGCTTCACCGACTTGGGAAGACGAGAATGTGCGGAAGGTTGCCGTTGGAATGTTGTGACGGAGCATGAACGCCTTGGAGAATGCTTTGCTTCCCTCCATTCTGGCGGCTAGCTCAGTAGGACCAAAAGTGGGAATGCCGACTTGAGTGTTCGGGTAAGCGGCATGTTCCAAGGTGCAATGTTTATTAGCGGACCTTTACGGAAGCATGCTTGAATGCCTCGCACCAATGGTTCCTCTGGACCAGGCAGAACAAGAGCGATCTGACGCGGATATTAGCAACGGGGGTGAAGTTGTATGCGTGGTACTGACCTCGTTTTGAGCGGCGAACTGGACGAGTTGGTGATAGTGGGGAGCCTCGAGTGGCAAGTTTAGATTCTCTGTCTTTGGAGTGCGGGCGGTTCCACCGTTTCCGGGACAGACGTAGATGCGATTTACGAGCGGGGACTGGGAGAGTTTCCAAGCCAAAGCATGTTCTCTACCTCCGCCGCCTAGAACAAGGATTCTGGCGCTCATTTGCGAGCAACAAGGTGGTGTGGAATGGAGAGACGAAACTGATCGAAAACGGAACGAATCGAGGTCTCTGATTGGAAAAATGGATAAGATAACATCTGGTGGTCGTTTCCTAGTGGCTTTTTTCTTTTCTTTTTTTTTCTTTCAGAACTGGCTTGAACTGAAGTTTACAGAGCTAGTGCCCTCGTCCGGTGCTGCATCGAGGGAAAGGGAGCGTGTTTCGGTTATGAGGAGTGACTCGGCGCGTGTGAACGGGAGACGAGAAGAGAGAGAGGTCCGGTGACACGTCGACGTCGCTGACTGCGCATGAGGCGAGTGTACTGACGGGCCTCTCCGTCCACCAGCGGTGTGCGCTCATCCTGTTCGCTTCGACAGCCTGACCCAGCCACTGACCGTGTTTCCAACCTCGACCAGCACCGCTCGCTGGATGCGCTCGACGAGTCCATGCAAGAAGAACAGGCTTCAGTCTCGCGGAGGCTGTCTCGCAAGGACTCAAAAAACGGCTCTGCAAGATCGTTATGGCATAGGAAATCCACAAAGAAGCCTGCAGAGTCGCCCACTGCCACTGCCACTCAGATAGACTACCTCTCCTCCTTCCCAAGCACCCATTCCCTACCTTCAATGGATCCCAACGACGACAACGACGGCCACCGCAGCTCCCAGGAAAACCCATCCTCCTCATCCTTCTTCTCTCGTTCCATCATCCCAGATCCTTTGGGCGAGCTCCCTGCCTGGTTCAAGAAGGAAACCGAGATGGCCGCCGCCAACATTTCCACCTTTAGGATCAAGTATCCTCTCCACAGTCCAAACGGCCCCCGTTGGTACAAGAACCATCACCTACTCCCTCCTACGTCCCTCGGTTCTCTACCCTCCCTTTTCTCTGCTTCCTTTCCCCCCATGGCAGCTTCTGTACACAGTATACAGGACCGTTCCGAGGATTCAACCCGGCTCCCTGGCCCCAGTCGGTCCCCGTCCGGCACGCCCTTGCCAACGCCGAGTTCGTCTCAAGTGCGCATCCCCGATCCCGGTGTCAAGCCACGCAGCCGCAAGACATCCCAGGATAACATCGATTTAATGGATGTTAGTGATCCTTCTGGCACGCGCTGGCATCACGAGTCACCATATGACGCGGGTAGCAGCATCAGTCCCGTGTCGGTCGATTCTCCAGAGGTGATCCATCATTCTTATCTCTACTTGTCTCATCTGACTGACACGAACACAGGGAATACCGCACACTCGCTCTCGCCTATCCAGCACAAATACTCAAGCCCGTCGAAAGACTGTTACTCCCTCCCCCCTATCTCAGTCGACCTCCGCACTCCATTTACAAGCACCGGAGCCAACCCCCGTCAAGCGTAAGCTAAGCAAGCGTCGCAAGCATGTATTGGCTGGACTATTTGGCTCGCATGAAAAGGACACGCAAGAGAGACAAGAGACCTCTCCCGTTGAGGGTTCTGCAGTCAGCTTACCAAAGCGGCTGTCGACCGTCCCAAATGGCGCTCTTCACATCAACTTTGGTGGTTCAAGGCGTCATTCCACCCTCTCACCGATGTCCATCTCTGCAAATGGTTCTACTACAGCGTTGTCAACCCATTCGTCATCAAAGCATGACAAGCGGCAGAGCGTCCTCGGTCGATTGGTGAGGAAGTTTAGCATCTTGCGAAGGTCTAATCAAGATCGGGTGACCGCCATTAGCGAATGGTCCGAGGGTCCTTCCGGTGGACTTACGCTTTCGGCTGTGGACGAACAGTCGTCGCGCCGCTCGCTCATCTCGCAGAGACAGCCATCTCCGGAGAAGCCCGTGACGGAAAAGAAGGTTTCAGACCCATCTAGGCGCATTCCCCCTCCACGGATAGACTTAGATATGGAACCTCAGCGTCCTCAAGGTCCATCGATAGAAATTGAGCCGGCGAACAGCGACCGTACTTCATCAATTTCCTATGATGTGCCATTCTCGCCACTGGGGAAACTGATGATTGCAAACCCGGACGCTCCAAGCTCCGGGGGAACCACCCCTGTCGGGGTGACCCATGCATTACCACCAGAAACCCCCAACGAAACCCCATTTGAGGACGTGTCGGTTGCACAGCGCCTTCTCTCTACGGACTGGAAACAAGTTGTCCAGGACGCTTCTTTACCTTCTCCAGCGGGGAGGTCATCGCCCGTTCCAGGTCTCCTTAGCCCCATCTCCTATGCTGTCCCCGCCGTCACCTTTCTAGAGATACCACAATATACGGCGCCGGCACATTCCGCTGTTTCACCTGTTTCGTGTCCTCGTTCGTCATCGCCGCCGTCCCCCGGGCCTCGCCTGTCTACCAGTGCTCCAGTTCAAGTGTCCATCCCAGTATATAACAATGAGGATGCTTCGTCGAGAAAATCGTTATCACCAACCAAAGAGATACCACACCTTATCCCTCCTCGCTTGGCCTTTCCTGATGTCGACGACTCGCCACTATCCAAGGCGTCTGTACTTGTCAATCCACCGACTCCTTACAACACCGACGGGCCGCACCCCGAGTTGCCCGTATCTGGAAGTGTCTCAGCAGACCGTTCTGGTGATGATAGACGATCGCAAGATGTGTTGTCCCCCAAGCAGGAGCCTCCTAAGGAAACTGGTGAACAGCAAGTAGACGGTGAAGTCCGGCTTACCAAGTCTAATTCGACGACAAGTAGGAAAACAGAGACTTACAAGCTCGTGAGGACCCATTCTGATAAGATGTCATCGTCATCAGATGCGGCATTTCAGGCTGAGGGTGACCAATGGTTGGTTGTTAACTCGACTGATGTCCCCCGTCGTCGAAGGACGAAGGAGAGAGCAGAGAGGACAGAGAGGGTCAGAGGGCCTTCCTCGAGAACATCTCGAGAGAGGGAGAGGGAAAGGGAAAGGGAGAGGGAGAGGGGGAAGGAAAGGGAGAAGGAGAGGGAGAGGGAGAGGGAGAGGGAGAGGGAAAGGGAAAGGGAGCGAGCAAGAGGGAGGGAAAAGGAAAAGGAAAAGGAAAAGAAGCGGGAGAGAGACAGGGAAAGGGACAGGGACAGGGACAGAGCTAGGGAGCGGGGGAAGGAGGAGTATGAACGTAGGCGGAGGTGGGAGAAGACTACTCAGCAGGGAGATGAAGACCAACGACGACCCGCCAGTCGTACAAAGGTGAAATCACCACCGGCGGAGAAAGCGGACTCTGGCTCCCTCTCAGGGCGGCCTGGACGGGCTCGTAGTCTTGATACTGCGCAACGACCGACTCTTGTTCAACCCCTCATATTCACCCTGCAGGACGAGCCTCCGCGCGCGCGTAAGAGCGACGATCGGTCGCGGGATTCCATCCATCAGGGCCACCCGAAAACCATACGCACTGGGTCGAGTCCAATCGTAGCGGTTGCGCGTGTTGATCGCTTGCCACCCATGTCCGCCCGGCCAACATCCGAGTTGACTTCGGCAGCCGATATGAATGCTCTCAAAGCCCGTGAAGCCTGGGAGATAGATCGGCTTTGGAAGGGGAGAAGCATGGTTCAAGCTCAGCCGGAAACCACTGCGGTTACCTCCCCTCCCGAGTCCAAGGTTATCAGCAATGAGGCTTCCAGAGATGCTCTTTCGATACAAAGTTTCGCTCACGGATCCAGTCACACGTCGTACGTCGTGCAACCATTACAAGCGCACCCTATACCTGCCAGCGTGTTTTATGCTAATATGCCGTCTGCTCCACCCCCAATCATCTATGCTGCTACCTCTCCGTATGGGCAACCACATCCCTCGTCTTCGAGGGATTACACCACGTATCGATCGTTACCCAACTCCTTCGCACTTCCTTCCAAGGACTCTTTGGTGGACTCGCCACCTCGTCCCAATCCTTTGCCCGCTCCCCCGCGCGAATCGAGTTATCAGCCTGCCCGTCTGCCAGCCTTGGCAGATAGAAGCAGTGGATCTGCTTCAGAATACTGGGGAAAGTACACTGACATGCCATTGCACTCATGATACCCCCCCACTTCAACTTTGATGTTCGCATGATACATTGCACCATTTCAGTTCCACGCTCGCTTAGATTCACGTACACTCGTGGTATCATACCTTTGGTTACACCTGTTACTCTTCTTTTCTTCAGGCGTTGCTTGCATTTTAGTTTTCTCCTTAGCCTTTTCCTTATCTACTTATTGCGTTTGACCCGGACCTCTGGCGTGTAACAGTTCACTTTAAACATTAAGGAGAGCGACAGCATAATCAGATCAATATCCACACCGTTAGTACAATTATGAGGTTTCGTTTGCCAAGCGTCTATTCGCATTGTAATGTCCAAGATTTATGTGAGTCGCTTCAATTCTTCACGCCGGAAAAAAGCAAGATACAATCAAGTCTGGTACAGATACTCTGCGTAAATGATAATACAAAATATGCATTGGCCAACCATGCTGTAATAAAGGACCGTGGAAACGGGTATTACTTACTACGAGGGAATGGACGGAAATATATTCTCAGAGGATGCTATCTGCAAGACGATTGTCACGACGAATATGCACGATAATCCAAAGGAAATTCTGGAACAGGATAGTCATCCCACTGACGTTCACCACTATCAAGGAAGCGACGCAGTCTGGCAACTTGGGATGAGAGATACATGAGGATGATCTGCATCTTGATGTCCAGCTTCAGTTTGAGTATGTCTTCACATGTCCGCAACGCTTGGGCTCGCGTCGCTACAAACATGTTGCCGGTGAAGCCAAGGTCTTTGAGGCTATCAATCATTTCTGAAAACTCTGAGCACCAGGCAAGAACACCAAGCTGATGTGCGGGTTAGTCTCAAATAACAGATCTAAAGTAGCACGTAGACCTGGCCATACTGCTTAAACCGTCCGTATAACACGTTTGGCGCTGCCTTGAGAGCGAAATCAAATGCTTCATTCTGTTTAATAACGTCGTCATCTGGTATATAAGGCTGAACGACTGGTTGAGGCTAGAAGAGAGTCAGCCAAGTCCACGGAGGGAACAAGACCATCACCTCGGGTCGTGGGGGAGGTTCCTGGAACCACTGATGCCCTGAGTAGTCTACTTCACCACCGAAGTCGACGACGTCGAGAGTCTTCCCTGTATAGTCCATCACGGGTCGCGAAAAAGAGTTGAGTATACCAGACTGGACGAAGAAAGCCTCGAGGAGTAGCGCAAGATCTTGAGGAAGTGGCGACTGCTTAGATTCGGGTTGTTTCGAGGGTATGAAGATAGTGCGAGGGTCCGAAACTTTGCTGGACGGATCGAGTGAGTTGCAGTAAAGAAGAAACAGGAGACTGAAAGCGTACCACGTGGCAGGGGACGGAGGTGCTTTGACAAGACGGAATTTCGGGCCGTTGGATAACTGGTTACGAGCAGAGAGGTCCTGTTAGCAATTAGTATGGAGAGCACCTGACGGAGAAATGGGCGACCTTGTGCGTTGGGTTGAGAGACGTCCTAGATGCTTTGAAAGATGGTTGACGACAAGTTCGAGGGCTAGACGTGCGAGATTTCTTGAGCCTTGCGATAGATTGCCGGTGGCGCTCGGCGGAGACCTGACTAATGCTTGATAACCGGCGACGGAATTGAGGCGAAGGTGATGGAAGCGCTGAAGCAAATGCGGTAGTAGGAGTAGTACTAGAAGCAGGCGAATAAAGCGTGCTCTCAAGTGGCGTGGGCGAAGTTACGAATGACCCTGTATCGGTCTCCGGGCTGTCTGGGTAAATGTCTGTCAAGAGGGGTTGCAGTATCGGCCGGGATGACGGGGTCGTTGACTGGTGGGACTGGGGAGGTGGGACTCGAATGACGGGTGGTGGAATGGGTAATGGATAAGGCGAGTCGGGGGCGAAGAGCGCAGAAGGGTAGAAAGTAGTGATCTCGGGGATCTTGAGGTGATCTGAATCACTGAGAGCGGAAATGCGCGATGGAAGGAAGGCTGTA
Organism: Neotropicomus parvogracilis; assembly: GCA_038088955.1. NCBI lineage: Eukaryota > Fungi > Basidiomycota > Agaricomycetes > Boletales > Boletaceae > Neotropicomus > Neotropicomus parvogracilis. The sequence goes on from JBBPJX010000019.1 coordinate 16,841, forward strand.
GATACCTTGGGTGGATCGAGACGATTCACGTTCCGACTGAGCCAGGAGGGTGATGGAGGGAGGAATGACGATCGTGCGGAGTTTACCAAAGAACTCCGTACTAGCGTGGAAGGAGACGCGGTAAGGTCTGACGGATTCACCAACTGGTAGTGAGCGAAAGGAGACAAGTCACGGCCAAGTCCTGCTGGCGCCGAGCGCTTCCTTCTGAGAGGGAGTGGGAAATGGATGGGAGTAGGGGAGGATTCCCCAGGGAGGGAAGCTATGGAAGGAGAAGGTGACGAATCAGACTCGATGTCACAAACAGCGAATGAATGTGAATGACGAGCAAGTTCAAAGGGAAGCTCTGGTACGGGAGAAATGGGATGGTTTGTGGGATCGCTGGATGCGGAAGTGGAATCAAAGTCGCGCGCGCGATTCCGGTGCTTCTTGCTCCTGATAGTGTCAACGGAGGACGCGTCGACGGGATGAGACGCGAACGAGTCGAGAAGGGTTTGTGAGAGAGACTTGAAGCGCTTTAGAGAGCCGGTAAGTCTGTGTCTTGGTTTTACGAGCTTCGAGCCAGCTGGGGGAGGCTGCGTCTCAAGCTCTCGATCTGTGACGCTCTGATCTGCAAGTGAGGCGCAGTCAGCCAGAAGAGTGACGTGTTTGATAGACGAGGACGTCGAGGCGTCAGGGACGGAAGAGTCGAGAGGTGGAGTAGGGGTGTCGAATGATATGGAAGCACCCGGAGCAGATGTGTCGGGAGTGGGTATGTGAGTCGGTGGTTTCGGAAACGCGAGACAAATGTCAGAATCGTTGGTCGCGGTGCGGGTGCGGGACGATGAAGCTCTGCTGTCTGTGAAGGAGGAAAGGTGGATTGATACTTTGGATAAGTTCTTGAGACGGAAGAGGGTGGACTTTGTGCGAGAGACGGAGGGCTGTGGAGGGGTGGTTACGGAGGACTCGTCGAGGGAAGAGGAAACGTGGTCGGAGGGGAGGGGGATGGGGTCGGGGTCACTGGTCGGATGAAGTGGGACGTCTTCGTTGGCAATGAGCTCAAAGTCGCCCGGGGACTCGTCGAGGGGTGGATCCTCTGGATGCTTTGCGGGGTGGTGCTGTTTCTTTCCGAACAGGCGTGAGCTCGTCGTGCGGGGGAACGCACGGGCGAGGAGTTTCGAGGGATCGAAGGTGTGGGTCGAGCTGCGCAGGGAGCCACGAAGGCTGCGAGGTAGCTTCGACTGGAAGAAGTTGTGGGCCGACGTTGTGTGTGTGCAAGTCCTCGAGATAGGGACTTGGGTAGGAGGAGCACACCCGCACCGTGCGCGAGCTTTGAGGCCCTCGAGAAGATGAAAGCGTGAACGGCGCGTGTTCAAACGGATTATGTCATCAATCAATCATACGACGGTACTACTGCCAGCGCTAGTGCCACCACCAACAACCTTGCTCCTGGTCAACATCCTCCTCCCCTCCGCAATCACCCTCCCAGCGCCACGCTTCGTCCACCTCAACAACCCATCGCTGGCGACCCCTCCGCCCATCAGCACCACAAACAGCGCCATCACCGAAAAATCTCCTCCCTTGGCGTACACCGTGCGGTCCTCGTCAAACGGATACCGTATCCCAATCGTCCTCATCCACGACCCACCACCGATCTGCATGGCCTCGTGGATCCCACCGCCCCCAACCCCACTCACTCCCGCCGATCCTCCGTCGCACCATAAAACCATGCTCCCATGTTCGTTTGCTCGAGCTTTTGCCTGCTCCCACATCGTCAGCCCGACGGTAGTATCCCACGTACGAGCAGGGCCTAGGATCAGTGACGGCCGAGACTCCAGACTCGTAAACACCGTCGGCGATGTAAAGTCTAGACATATAGACGACGTGATAAGGAGCGGCCGCGTGTGATTCGGCGCTGGGGCCCACTCCGGCTTGGTCACCCCCTTCGGGCTCTTCAGCTGCCACCTTGTGATCACCGGCAGGTCAACCGACGGTATCTTTGAAAACGATTCCGTGACTTTTTGTTCGTCAGTGAGACCAAAGAGACTGACAGTAATGTATCCGACACTCACACGGCACAAGATTGCGTTTGTAATACTGAACTGCTTCATCGCCCGGCTTTTGGCCCTTGTGGACGAGTGCAAACCCGTTCCTCATGTGCGCTGGATCTCCCGCGACATACTCGTCGAACGCTACGCCAATGATGGCAGAAAGCGACAGCTGTCGGATTTTCGCAAAGGCCGCCTCGCGTTCTGTCTCCGAGTTGAACACAACCGCACTTTCGGGCCAAAGTATGACTTGTGCTGCGTTCATCTTGGCCGTCTCGCCGATAAAGTCCATTAGGGTGGGGTGACTTCCATCCAATAGATTGGGCAACACACAGCCGACTATGAGTGGCGTGTGATTAGCAATATCAGCATGAGGGAGTGAGTTCTGTCCAAGAGTCGACGGAAACGTGAGCGCGACGAGCATTATCACGAGCGACAGCACTCCTTTGGATCTGCAAGACAACAACGGCTGATGGTCATGCATATCCAAAGGCCCATGCTCCGATGAACCCATCAGCCATTGGGCCAGGAGCTCAGAACACACTACCGCCCACGCTGCAACAATCCAGTCGATTCCGGCGGGACCAACAAGGGGCAGCATCCAACCGTATGAAGAGGGAACAGGGGCTGGCCACCAGTTCAGTAAACGACCGACGGGAGAAACGCGCGAGGTAATGCTCCAACACGTTGCCCAGAGTGCGGGGAAAAACGTGAGTTGCGCCCAATTAGTGTTCAGCCGGCCCTTGAGGCGAATGTCGGCATAGATGGAAAAGACAACGATAGAGTAGGTTACTCCAGACAACAAGACGATGGCAGCCAGGGATTCAGTAGGGCTGGACAGTGCAGTGGTTGCCGCCCTCCAGTGGGCAAGGGCCGAACCAAATGTAACGCAGATCCATGAGCAAAGCAATTCCCGCCCTCGAGTTGGACGGTGGGCAATCCTTTGCCCATGGATCATGAGCACGGAGAGAAGGAGGACCAGGGGGACGAAGTTTGGCAGGGGGCCCAGAGCCACGGCTGCAAGCCCGAGTTCTGATGCTGCGAAAAAGGGTGTTGGATGTTCTGTGAGTATGAATGCCTGCAACGAGGACACCATGATTGCGATGAATGGTGGTCAAAGGAGAACCTAGGTGGGAATGAGTTGTCCGATATTTATCGTGCAGTCATTTTGGGGTTGTTTGTCACACTAATTACACCAGTACGATGGCACGATACAACGAGGATCGCTCTAAGAAATGATACTGGCCGGGAGCAGGCATCAGAAGAAGACCGACAGATCCAAGGCCAGGACCTTATGCGCCATTCAAGCAGAAAGCGAACGGGAGACCTACGAAGTCACAGATCAGTCCCCAATTTGCTTTTCAAGCTACTCTGATCAAGACGCCATTCACCAAATATCAATGAAATATCCCTCAGGGCATAGGGGGGCATGTTGCCCCCTGATCCGATGTTCGATGTTCCATAGACGGTGCGAACGGGTCCCCGCCGTCGCCCATCAATGAGCCACCCAGTAGTGCGTTTGTACCATCCAGCTGGCCAAGGTCATGCACGCCATCGTACGGCGTACCGTCTGGACCAATGACACTCATGTCCAGTTCCCCGACACCCTCTTGGTTAGCATTTTCGTGCACGCCGACGTTGACATTTATACCTGCGTTCAGCGCTTTGAACGACGCATCTAGCATGTCTGCTCCTTCGTCGACGGTCAGCATAGGTTCGGTGTGTTGAAGTGAAAGGGCTGGGGGCGAGGGCGAAGAGGGCTTCGTCTGCAGTTCTTCACCAACTTCCTGATTCACGAAATTGGTGTCGGCCGCGTCCTGAGTAGCATCTGGCGCAATACATATAGCTGGTTCATCCTGATCCATGTCTTCGTCGCCCTCCACAACCTCAGGTTCGTCTGGGAGAGGGGCAAGCGGTTCGTCGGCTTCTTCCTCGTCGTCACTGAATTGCTTGCAGGAGTCCATGGTCGTGAGTCGCCATATGCATGCGCTCGCAGACGTGGAGGCACACCTGTTTTCGGTCGGTCTTGACCCACTTGTATGTCTTCATGGAACCCGAGGATGCATTCTCTGGAGCAACCCATATTTTCTCCCAGCACACGACAGGCTGCATGAGCTGACGTCTGGCAGCCTCTGTCGTGGCAAGACGCACCCCGATTCTTCGTTTGGTCGCCATTGACTATGTCGACTGCGATAGTAGAGGACAGGCGGGGTTGGACCCCAGGAACCCTCAAATGTAACAAATTAAATTACACAGTAGACGGCTACGAACACGAAATTCGGAGTGATCTAAACCAGTCGCGATCTCAATTTTCTAAGTTGGTTGTTCGGCCCAACGAAAGACGTCTTCGATGGCCACGACTGACGACGCAGACTGGTGGAAAGCTACGTGAGTGATTTGAGGAATATTTCAAAGTGAGACCGACTTGTCCTTCTCGGGTCGCATTGGAAGTAGTTTGATGAGAAGCAGTGTCGAACACAGCAGCACGTAGCTCCAGAAGCCGTGCTTCAAGCTCATCACATTTACTAACAAGGTAACGTCAGAACGAACGACGAGTGCGACAAGAGACATGCCGAACGTATGAATGGAGACGGTCTCCTCACGACGGAGCTCTAGCTGGCGCTGCATCATATTTTCGAGATTTCCCCTAGCCTGTGTGATTGTGTTTGTACTTTTCAGCAGGAGCGAACTAATTGAACCGACCTGGACTGGACGCAAGTCGTTGGCAGCAGCCATCAAATTCTGGGCAAGCACGGTAATCCACTCTACGTGTCGCTGCCATTCCGGAGGGGCGGTGGAGTAGGGGGGTGGGGGTGGTGCGAGAATGGCTGCCGTGAGATTGGAGTACGTGACGAGCAGAGAACGGAGGATAGATAACAGTGCGGGGCGGCGATCTAGCGGTACGATGATGAAAGCATGTGGAATGTGGTGTTGGCGTGCGACTCGCCTATGCTCGGATCGGCTGGATACAGCTGGTGCCCGCCCAAGTCAGCCAGTGAGGGAATGGTCTCCGTGACCTTGGACGACCGCGTCAAGCATTGCTGGTGCTTGGAAGTGCGGGCCATACAAACCACGTATCGCCGAATACATTGTAGTAACCTTCTTCCAAAATCAAGTCTACCCTGGGTCTTTCCAATTGTGTGAGAGGCCAGGGGGGAATGTCGGTCTGGTCGAACAGCGTGTTGTGCTGGTTCACGGTGTTGATGTCGACATCCTGGTCTCCGAGACGGTCTCTGAGTAGATGGAGGAGTCTAAGGTTGTGAGTGGTGTAGTTGTTGTAATGGGAGGGGGGAGAAGGAAAGGGATTCCTCAGCTCTGTTTCCTCCTCGTCCATCATGGTTCCACGCCGTGGGTCGCCTGAAATAAGTTTATTTAAATATTTTGTCTTGTTAGTCTTTTTCTGCCATGGTCCGCCGTATAGCGTCCCAGGTGCACAAGCAAGTGTCCCGGCTCATGCAAGCAAACTACATACGTGAGGAGCCTCTGTGGTACCAAGCAGTGCTACAGTTCCCCCCACTTCCCCTCCCCCCGCGCGCCCCCCCCGTTGACGCGGAAAACTCCTCCTGCAAGCCGACCGTTTCAAATCTTCGACCCCCAAAGCTGCAACCCTTGACCATCAGATATTTGGAAGACAAGCTTCGGCTCCAGTTCTTCAGAGACCATCCCTTCGAGGCATTCAGACCAGTGTCCATCGTAGAGGGCCAACTGGTCGAGCCAGAGCATCCACTGAGAGGCAAGAGTTGGTCGAGGCTGAGCCAACGGACTAGGAATCCAACAGCAGAGGAGTAAGTCATCCTTCCAGCTCTTTTCTGCGTTTCATTGATTCCCGTCTCTAGCGCAGTTCTTTTCGCTGCCAACCTCCACAGACACCACAAAGTGTCACTCTCTGTCGCTTATACCCGTGCAGTCGCAGAATTCCGTACCCTACGTGCAGAATATGACATTGCAAACACATTCGCTCGCATGGAAGCCGAGTCTTATGGCACCGTGTTCCCGTCAGAAGTCGACCGGACGTTCGAGAAAGAGGACAAAGTCTACAAGTCGGTCGAACGCAAGAAGGCTCTCGATGAGAGTGCCCTCCGCGCCCGCAAGCGTTGGCGCGCGATCCTCGGTCTCGATAGTGGCATGGGCAATACCTGGAGCCGTGGACAAGAGTATATCAAGCGTCAGAAAGACGGTGTGCGACCGTCACACCTCGTGGACGACCCGATCAAACACCCTTCAAGTTCTTCAGAGAAACAGCTTTTCGGAAGTCAATAGCTTAGGGTATTTAGCTCAAACTGACTTCTTTCCACGTCCCTCGATCCGAGAGCGTGCACTAGGCAATACAATAAAGTCTAAACTATGCCTTGACACGCGACTGTGCAGCCAAGGCCGCATTCATCCCCATCCACGTCTTCTCCACGAGACCTAATAGCCTCTGCATATCCGAGCTCCAGTCATTCATCGCGTCTTCCGCGCTCCGCTTAGATGTAAAATTCACAATGCCTGCTGGCCGGTCTATCCGTGCCCAGATGATTTTGGAGACAACAAGCCGCGCAAGCGTCTCCTCTGTCTGCTGTGGTGCGAGGTCGAGAAGAGTTGTCAAGCGGGACAACCTAATCCGAGTATAATATTGTGAAACAACTCGGACGTTCTAAGGATCGTGCTCAGTCTGGTTGACCCATTATTCGTCAAAATACTTACGTGTTCGATCACGCGGGTGTGTAGGTCTTCCCACTGCGCAGCGTTGGAAAATACGGGTGTTGTTCGCAGGAAGGGTCCATAAATCGATTCAATCCCTGGCCATCTCATCAACTCTCGTGTTACAAAAGATTTGATGAGGTTGCTGGGAAAAGGTTCAGCAGCACCCGAGGGCCTTCGTGAAATCTCGTACTAGTGCAATTCAAGTTTCTCCAGAGCGGGGTTCACAAACCAATGGTGCAACATGTCCGACTGTTCGTTGTTGTGAGGAGAGAGAACAACGTAATAAACAATGTGTTCCAGAGCCTACACGCACCGGATCATGTGAGCTCACTCCATGGATTCCATGTTCGAGAATCTCACCGCGCGGTTTTTGCTCTCATCATCTTTTATCGACGGGGTGTCCCACACTTGTTCGTAGTGCTTCGCGACTTCCAAGTATGCCGTTTGGTGTAGCGCTTGTTGGATCATCAAGTCATAGAATTTGAGTTTGAGGTCCTGATCAAGCGGTGTTGGTCAGAGTTCTATACCTGTATTGAGTACAAAGTGCTCCGACGAACCTCGTTCTCCTTTGCTTTGAGGAATGTCTCGTTGACTTTTCGACCCCCTACCCTCGCCTTGACCCATTCGGGTTCCCCCCCTCCGATTGCGTTCCTCTCCTCCTTCTGACCCCTGCCTGCAACCTCGGCATCCTTCAAGCGTGCAAGCGCGATCAATAACCGCATCTGTTCTAAAATGAATTCAGTCTTTTCTCTCCGTTCCATCGACGAGTAGGTTTCCACTTGGAGGTCAGACAGTAGATCGGATGCAGTTTGTAGCGATTCTTTGATGGCGGATGCCTTTGCGGATGGCAGCTTTGAGAGGCTTTCATGGTATTGTGAGAGCAGGAGAGTTACGCGCGCACGGGGAGTCTCGAGGAAGATCTAACCACCCCGCTCAGCAAGCGGTCGGACGGCATGTTCGTTACAACGTACCTTACCCTCGGTGACCGATCGCAACGTTTCGACCAGCTCCAACCACTTTACAACACCTTCGCGTTTTCTAATTTCTGCCAGCCACGTCATCGCTTGCTCCACCATGGCTTGGACAACACTCTTGAGCTGCCCATGCTTCTTGCTTAATAGATTGATGGTAGCGTTGAGCTGGACGTAGTCCTGAGCTTTATAACAGTGATCTAGCGCAGCCTTCGCGAGACGCGTGGTTGAGGGTAGATCAGAGGCCTATGTCACCTCGGTGAGACAGCTGGATGTCAAAGCGTGATGAACGTACGTTTCTTGTTTGCTTTTCTAGAGCAAAAAGTTTATCCAGGGCCTCTGAGAGCTTGCCAGACTAATGGAAGACTAAGGTACCGTCGATTGGACAGAACCAAGTTGCGCACCTCGGAAAGTGTTTGGATCTCTGGTAGCAATGCATTCACCTCTGGAGTAAAGTCTCTTTCTTGTTTCTTTACTTCTGCCATCGCTACAAGATGGTGGGACCGCGAATATGACCGTCCGAAATTCAGCGTGAAGTGACGCGTCGCAAAGATATTTGACGCTATTTGTCCTGTACTCTCTTTGGAAAGCCCCTGTTCATTGGCCACTTCAGGTTCTGCTACTGCGCTCACGGTCACCGCCTCAGTCGAATCTCTTCCTTTCCAATCTGCGCTAGAATAGTATTCATGATAATAACCCTACAACAAGCGCCAGCACCCGTGTACTATATGAGTAAAAGCGTCCGCCGCGAAGGAGAATTCATAGACAAACAGGAGGGATGTCATGGTCCAGGAGTTCGGTCGTCGATGGAGTAGAGCTCCATTGAATTCCCTGGAGCTCGTGTTTTTCGTTCGATGGCTCATCACCGTTATTTTTTTGAGTATGGAGCATGGAAAGCGACTTGTCAAGCATATGCTTAGGCAGCATGAGGGGGTAGGTAAGGAAAACACGGCATGCGAAGGCGAGGAGCCCAGTGAGGATAGCGGGGAGCACAGGAAGCACAAAAGGGAGTGAATTTATGTCGCCATATTTTTGGAAGAGATGTGCAGTGTCGTCGAAAGACGTTTCCATTGACTTGGTATCTGAGGTAGCGTCAACTGCGGTGTCAACCACCATAGGTCCGACACCGATAGACTGGTGAGCAACCTCAGGTGTCGCATCAACTTCCGTCTCGACGCACGTCGGTGTTGCATCTACAAAGACAGAAAGTAGATCAGGCTTGATCTGAACCATCCTGTCAACGAGGGACGGTGCCGACTGAATCCCCTGCTCCATCGTCTTGGGCCGAACGTGAGCAAACTTGTTCACATAGGTCTTTTTGACGGTAGCGTCAACGCTTTGCTCCTTCATAACCTTTTGAGCCTCGCGTCCTAGAGCTTTCGCCCTTTCCATGACACGCACGCCCTGGAGATGGGGCAACCAATCCGATACTTTCTGCCACCCCTGGGCGTTCGCTTCAATGTAGCCCGGACGATTCTTCTCATGGAACCACTTCAGCGACTCAAGACGTGGTGCAAGGTGGCTAAGAAGAATGGTGGCATGAAGAGGATCGTTGGAAATGGAGTGCCCTACATGGAGGCGAAGAAGCGAGCTCGACGAAACCTCGAGAGTGGACAGTGTTTCCATGGATCCCGGCCGTGCGTCCAGCACGACCGCGAGGTTTTGTAGCCGCTTACAGTTTTGCGTAAGGGTAGCGATGCCTTCCAAGGTGAGGCTTGGGCCAGAAGAGCCCGAGAATCGGGCCATGGGACACAACCGTAGAGTCTCGACGTTGGGACATGCTTTGGCGATGTGACTCAAGTCTTCGTCGAAGAAGAGAGTCGACTCTGGAAGGTCTATTTCCAGGCGGACGAGGGCAGGGAGAAAAGAGAGATATTGAAGAGGGAGGTGGCGCGAGGGTTGATCCGCAGCCGCACGAGATGTTGCCCGGACAAGCTCCGAGAACCGAGATGCACCGGTTGCACCAATCCGCAGGGAAAGAAGGGTGTGACTCAACCGCTCACATATCAACACCGAGAGGTCTTGCCAGTCAGCCATGTCAGGGGGATCCTCGATGACGAGCTCCAGGCTGGTAAGCTCGCTTGTAATGTGCTTCAAGAACACGGCAATGTTTGCAACTTCACCTGTTAGTTGAAGGTTCCGAAGGTCCCTGAACACGCCGCTCGAGTGCAGGTCGCCTGTAAGGCGAAGTGACGACTTCTTGATCTCCGTGAAGTCTATCTCGTCACCAGAAAAAACCCCACTGTCAGATGATGCATCGCTAGGGGTTGCCACACCGGAGGAAACGATGTCATCGAAGAAGCCTTCTACCGCAATGATTGACCTTCCAGTAAGATCCAGCTCGAGAGTGTGAAGAGCAGGCAAAGACGCAGCCCATTGTCCAACTTGCGACGACAAAGCACCAGGTGCGACCAAAGCCAGCTTTTCGAGCGTGTTCTGTGAGCGCAGGATATCCGTGAATGTTTCAGGAAGGCTAGTGGGAGAGGTGAAGGAGAACGCAGTCAGCTGGGTGTGGCTGCAAACATTCACGAGGTAGGCGCTGAGCTGTGGGATCCTGGTCCCAACTTCCAAGATCAAACTCTGCAACTCGGGGTTCAAGAAGAGTGTGGAGCGTTCCAAACCGGCCAGAGTGTCTACCCTCCAAATGAGCGTCTGTAAGTGGGGCAGGATGTAGGGTACAGGGCGGTTTTCTGTGATGATAGTGAAGACGGAAGGCGAGACACTCGGAGATGACTCGATATATGCAATGCGGCGAACACGTTCGCCGTAAGCGAGGACTCTGCCCCAGTCCTCGGTGTTTGGCGCCCTAGCCTGTATTACAGTATGTTAGTTATGTGTAGAATACAAGCGACAAAGACAAACCAAACCGAGCCCAGGGCGACGGGCTTTCTTCATGATGTTATGAGGGAACAACGAAATGAGCGGCAGAAGCGAGTCGAGCTCTCTCCAGAGCACGTTCAGTGCGGGCTCGCATATTGCCTTGCAAGTTCGTGCCAATCGAGACATGGAACGACGTCCATTAGGCGATTCGACAATGGTATCAAGCAACTTCTTCGCGGCGTCGGGGTCGCGGGACAGAACAGGAAACATGGCTTGGTCGTAAACGGAGTAGCGGTGATGAGAGGGTCAGAAGCTAGTAACGTTTTCAGAGGCTGCTACGGTCGAAGGATATAGAGGGTCAGGAATTAGAAGCAAGGCCAGGTTAAATAGCTGAGCCGTTCCCTTCACTGCGTTCACGCATGCCTGCCTTCTCCCAGGCTGCTCTCGTCAATGACTTGCGGATGCGGGCTGGTCAGATTGACCAATCGTGTGGGGGAATGAACCAGTGAGACAGGCGAGCCACGCTCGAGACACGGAGTCCGGCCACACGCGTGAGGCGTGTGGTCGACGGAGTGCAATTGAAGCGAGCGAGCACGTTCAGGCTCATGGCACAATGACCGTCGAGCCGTCTATGATGCACCGTGCATATCCATTAACCCAGCCGTCCTTGAGGGGCACGAAATTGACGAGCTGTAACTCTCGGCGTTGTAGACTTGTTCGCTGCCAAACACGTGGGCACCGCCTACGTGGGTCGCAAGCGGCGTGAAACTACTGATATGAAATCACAGCAAAGTGAAGACACAATAACCTAACATAACCACATACATTTCACCAGGTTACAGCTCCCCAACTTCCCAGGGCACGGGTTCGCCCTCCCAATCGTCCTCTGTCTCGATGTCCCCGAGTGTACCGTCGTCTGTTTCGCCAGCATCCCATATGTCCCCCCCTCTAGAGGGATCATAGTGTCCGACACGATCGCCATACAGTAATCCACGGACAACACGTTCCTCCGTGCTATTCCGGCTTCGCGAGGGTGAAATTGCCAGCACGCGGTGGAATGTATCGGGTAGGTCCACACTCAACGTGCCAAACGCGTGACGAGTTGCATCAAACAGCTCCTCATCAGCTGGATCGTGGTTGCGGGTTCTAAGATGTAATAATGTATCCCATTCGAGGTCATCCGCGTGTCGATGCTTGGCCCGGTCCAGGCCGACGGTCGTTATTTTGAGAGTGAAGTCGTCTGGGCTGTCTACTTCTTCGTCGCTAATCTGGTGCTCAACTCTTAACCTTTTCCGACCAACGGTGGATTTCGCTCTTCCTATGCCAGTATCCCGACTGGCCAAGTCTTGGGGAGGGGGGGACGGCGGGATCAAGGTATGTTGTGACTGCAGTGACATGAGATCACTGTCACCTAAAAGTCGTTTCGTCGACATTCCTGTTTGCGAGGCATGAGAAACTACGGATTCGAAAGTAGGTTTGTGCGGTGGCGCGGGTAGGTTGTTCTTCATGGGGAAAATCTGGGCGGAGAGCTTCGCCTGAATGCGGTTGACTCGATGTTCGAACATAGAGGTAACGTCCTTCGGCTTGAGGTCGTGGTGAGGCTTGAAGTGAGTAGGGGCAGAATGACTAGCAGAATGTAGCTGTGGCAATGGTGAGTCCTGACCAGGGTCGTGCTGTGCGACCGAGGGAGTAACAGGTTTCTTTGGGATGGAGAGGATGGGAAGAGCATCTTCAAACAATAGCTTGAACACCTTGCCACTTGCAGGTGCCTTTACTGGGGAGTCAGCGACGAAAGACGAGAGGTCGCACTGTGGCAATTCTCGATCGGCTTCGTGATCGCTGTTCGAGGAGCCCTTGGACGAGGATGGGGCAGCCTGAGAACGGGTGCGCTGGCGCTTTGGTTTGCTCGGAGAGGGAGAGACGGGATCACCACGCAGACGTTTGCGAGCGCGAGAAACTGCAGTTGTGTTAGCGTTTGGATGTGGCAACAAGGTAGAGGGGGATGGGTCGGGAGAAGGGGTGGTCGTACGTGGACGGAGAACCGGTTTACGCTTGGCGGGGGTCGCAAATGGGTTTAGATTGGATTGTGGTGGGGGGGAGTGATAGGGTTTGGCAGATTTCTTGACGGGGGAGAAGGGGTTGAAACGAGGGAGAGGAGGGACGGACTCGGGTTGACGGGATTTCAGAGCGGGCAGACGAGAACTGGGCGATGCTGCTCTCGAGAGTTTCTTGTAGAGCTTGTATTTCTCGGCTAGGAGTGCGTGAGCGAGACGAAACGCGTCGCAAAGACAGCGCACCGATGGCGGGTTGGTCTCGAATGTCCTGTACGGAGGGATCTCTGCCATGTCTAGAGGCAAAGTCGCGTTCCCAAGTCTTTATGTCCGCGCGGACGATGGCGAGATGGGACGTGGGCGTGAACGTGGACATCGTCGTGGTCAAGGTCTGAATGCGGTCTTGTCTCCTACCCTCATGACACGCGAATTCAAGCTCCCACTCGCCATCCTCGACGACCCCGCTTTCTCCTCCGACCCTCGCTCACATCCCCACTTTCCCCTCGCTAACGCCCGCTCCTACAAAGACCCTCCCCCAAAGTACCCATCCTCACCTTCCGACTCTGAATCCACGTCCTCAACCGTATCCTCACCCGTCACCTCTCGTTCCCAGTCCCCTACCTCTCCGGCATCGCTACATTCCCCCATAACCCCCGTTTCACCCCTTTCCACAAAACCGAAACTGCATCCCCCACACCATCTCCCTCCCCTCCTCGTACCCGAAATTCTACCCATGTCGGACAGAACTAGTACCATTCTGAAGCCTGTCCAGATCAATGTCCCGCGCAGAGCGAGGATGAAGGCTTTCGTCCGTCGTTTTACCACTCGTCACCATCTCGATCGTATAGACGAGTTGGACGAGACGGACCCTTTTGGAGGAAGCTACCATCATGACAGTCCCTACGAAGCAGTCGGTACTACCATCACGCAACCTACCCTACCCCGGGTGCATGGTATCGCTGTCCCTCGCAGAGGCAATATCCATCATTCGAAACGCGAGGTGTGTCCACTGCTCTCTCGCATCTGTTCATTTCCTCACACCACTCATAAAGTCCGACCCGCATCCTGTTCGTTCAAGTCAATATCGAGTATGTCCAGTAATCTGTCCTGCAATTCTCCGTATCCTGACACAAGTCGTGTAGTCTGCTCACGGAGGACTATCCGCTCACAACGAAGCAGGACTATCGCTGCATCTTGAACCCGGCCAGATCCTTCAGCAAAACGCCTCCATCTATACTTCTCGTGTTCCTACCATCGTTGGCCAGTTTCTCCCCCAGTCGAGCACAGTACCAATCCTTACCCGACCTAGTCCCTCCCGACGACAATCACTACCAAACCCGCGGACGCGTCCCCACCAAGATCTTTCCTCCTTGGACCTTCGGGATGACTTGCAGGATCGTCAGCCATCTTCTCTGAGCGCTCCTCCAGAACACTATGTCGGAGTTCCGGACCCCGACGTTCCCAATAGGCCCCCACTACACCACAACCATCCGCCTTATACCCACCATCAAACAGAAAAGGCCGTCCTTCCCCCGCCCCGACATGAATCCAGGTTACACACCACAGACCCTCCAAGATTGTCACAGCCTACCCCACCACCATTCTTCAACCCCACGTTGCCAACAACACAGTCGACAGAGTATACGGGAGCTGCTTTGCCGAGTCGTGATTCCCAACATAAAATTGTACACTCCTTGGACAGCTCTCGTACGATTGATCGCATGTTCACACCATCTTCTTTTGGTACACAACACAAGCCTTTAGAATCCCCGCGGGTACACCACCTCCCTAAACGTCTCGTGATGCCAGCCCTACTCCAACCTCAACCATCGCATCCACAAAACAGACACTCTCCGATCGATCCTCCGGCTTGGCAGGATGGATATCCCGATGATCATGTCTTGGAGGATGCGCATTTCGAAGGCAGGCGCGTTATGTATAGTCGAGAACCAAGACTCCTACGGAAGAAGTCGTCTGCCTTCCCAGCGAAAACACCTATACCAGACCATGTACCTTTGTCTCAGGATGACACAGCGCCGATAACGCGGAATTCTCCAACGAATTCGGCAAGCGAGACCGAAGGCACCAAAGAAAGGACACGCCGGCGAAGGCTGAGTAAACGGAAGAATGACATCTGAGTTTCATCCTCCTGACATCAGACAGGTACCTTGTTTTGTGGCGGAAATGGATCATCCATCGCATCTATCCATATTGTCGCTAGAGCTACTTCCAGCCATCAAACTCTATTCACAATTTGTAGTTTTACCCCAGATACTCTACGGTGTTGTGCGCTGATTCACGGACGATAATTATTTGTGATCGCACGCTAATGTGAATAGCACTTTGACAAATTGACAAATTGGCGCCTGTCGGTATATCAGATCGCCTTGGGTCAGACCCCCTCAGCGTCTTCTTGCCATGCGTGAAGATCGCAGTGCGGCCAGCGTGCATTCACCTGCGCGAGCATGCCGGGAGGACCTGGGAGACCTGTCGGTCTGGTGCTACCCAGAGTCATTGCCATGGCCCGAATACGTATAAGCGTACCAATCCGACGCGTCCGTTCATCTCAGCGTGTGCGGAGCTTAGGCGAGATGCCCTTGGCTTTGGTGATATCGCCAGAAGACCTCGTCATCTCGCTCGCAAAGGGGATCTAACTAGTGATGTTGGCAGATAGATCCGGAGGTGGTTGACATGACGAGCAAGACCGCACTGAAAATCCTCGAAGTTGTCCCGCACTGCGCCACGTATGAAATCTAATCTAACCGGTGGTAAGAGCGGTCTAACTCTAATTTCATTACCCCGACATAAATACCTGCAGCCATGGGAGCTTTGCCCGAACTTATGCCACCCCCGCCTCCCTCTGTCCCCGACGTACAGCCCATGGACAGTGCTAGTCTTCTGCTGTGCGGTCTGGCCCTTGCTCTTGTAACTGCCGTTCTCATAGATCGTATTCGATGGCCATCCAAGGCATGTCTAGCATTCTCCGTGCCTTACTTACCCTCCGTGACCAGTCCCACACGCAGCTCGACCATATCCCTACGGTCGGGCCTTCAGGTCCCATCACGTCTTATTACGGCGCAGCAAAGTTCATCCTGCATGCCAAACAAATGGTCCAGCAAGGTTATGATTTGGTTTGTTCTCCACAAAAAATTTACTGTTTCGCGCATTCACCTCGAAGCTAGCACAAAGACAGCTTCTTTAGAGTACCCATGATGAATCGATGGATGGTTGTTCTGACGGGCCCCGAACTCGTCGAGGAGCTCCGTAAGATCCCCGAAGACAGACTGTCCTTCGATCACGCAATGAGAGACGTGTGTATTACCCTTTCCCTCTTCACCATCGATCTTCACGTAGGCAACTACACTCAGATTCTTCAAGTGAAATACACCTTTGGTCTCGAAGCACAGACACATCCTTACCACGTCACCGTCCTCCAAAGCCAGCTCAAACGCAAGCTTGGCAATATCTTTCCCGATATCCACCATGAAATCTGTCAGACATTCGAGGAAATCCTCCCTCATAGCGACCTCGGTGAGCATCACCTCTTGTCAGTCCTACGAATTAGGTCCAATTGTAATTCCTAAGGCTGGGTGAGCGTCCCCGCATATTCCGCGGTGATGAAAGCGACATGCCGTACAAGCAACCGTGTTTTTGTGGGACTACCTATTTGTAAGTCTCCCTTAATGCCACTGCAAAGCGGTCCTTCAACTCCGTTCGTAGGTCAATCCCCCGAGTTTGCCGATGTCCTATCGAACTTCGCTCTGCAAATAATTTTTCGAGCCAGCATGGTGAACTTTTTTCCAAAGTTGATGCATCCGTAAGCATATCCTTCTCCACCGGTGGTGCGACGATGTGGACTATCTGGCTCCCAGAATCCTCGGCCGCGTATTGACTAACACGCCGGACAGCCTGAAGCGTTGTATGGCTTTACTCCAACCCATCGTAGAGGGACGGATAAAACGATACAACAGTAACTCCGATGAGCTGAATTGCCTTCCGGTTCGCCTTCTGCTCTTGCTACCGTATGCGAGCTCAAGGCTCGATCTTAGGACGATATGATCACCTGGCTTCTTCAAGCATCCAAACCAGAAGATAGGAATCTACGCAGCATCTGCTTACGCATACTCGTATTAAACTTTGCATCCTTGCATACTTCAGCTCAGGTCTCTTCCATCATTTGTGCGAGAACATTACTGACGCCCTGACCTAGACCCTCGCTCACGCTCTTTTTAATCTCACGTCGCATCCACAATACATGGAACCCTTGCGTCAGGAAGTACGAGAGGTTACTGAACGATACGGATGGACAAAGGACTCGATGGGGATGTTGGTTAAGATGGAGAGTTTCTTGAGGGAGTCCCTGAGAGTTAGCGGCACGAGTCTCTGTAGGTTATTTTTTTACGTTGTTCTGGTGAAGGGATTGACCTTGGTTCGCTCTAGTTCCCATTGTTCGGAAGGCCATGCAGGATATCAAGTTTTCGAACGGAACAACAATACCTGCTGGCACTCACCTGGCCGTAGCCTCAGTGCCTATGCATCTTGATGATCGCTTTTATGAAAACGCGTCGGAATTCGACGCATTCCGCTTCTTACCAAGACGGGGTTCTGGAGAGGAGCCATCACATAAATCCAGGCTCGCATCCACCAATCTATTGTACCTGGTATTTGGACACGGAAATCATGCCTGGTATGTCCACGAACCACCTCTAGCTGGCATTCCAACCAAATTTTTCGCAGCCCCGGGCGTTTTCTTGTTTCTACCACGATGACTGCAATGATGGCTCACTTGGTGTTAAATTATGACATGGAGCTGAAGGACGGAGTACGGCCTCAGGACCAATGGTTTCAGATGAATTGTTCGCCGAACCGGGAGGCAGAGATTATGTTCAGACGACGTTCACTGTGATCATCATGTTCTGTACTTTACAGAGTGATCTCGTATTCGTAGTTCGCTTGCCATTGTGGTAGATTACGACGCCGTAATTCGGGACGATTGATGGGAAGGGTCACCATTGGTCGTTCGGGGTTGAATGTATCAATCCAAGGGAACATCTTTGCGAGGACGCATGATGCATGATGGGCCTGCAGTACAGATACAGGTTAATTTGCTTTGCGTGAGATCGATCACCAGGTACGTCTCAGAGCACCATGAATAACTCGGGTCACCACTTCGTGCACCCCTGCATACTTATAGGTACGGTCAAATGACTCGGACACTCAGAGCGAGCAACTCGATACCTTCAGGATCGTCCCTTCACAGCCTGCATTACTTGGCCCAAATTATTTCAAGAAGCCCGAGTATCGTCATTCGCTGTATGATAGTCCTACCCACAATGTTGATATTGATTTTATAAGAGCGACCGTTTAAGCGGCGCAAGTGATCCATGTCGGGAATGCATTGATGAATGTCTGCCCTATCTCACTTCCGACGGAACAACCCCCCCTCCAGACAATCAGTGAGACTGGCCGGGTCAAAAGGGGAGACGCAGCTGCGTTTCAAATTACATCGAGGGTCAAATTACGTCGAGGGACGATCAATAGGACATGCGGAACATGAACTGGAAGGTGTACTGCTTTGTATCGGGATCCCAATGAGACCAATTCCAATATCCAGCATCGTCAGTTTCGTCCTCTATCTCCCTCGCTGGGATCCGAAAAGCAATGGTTTCATACGGCTCGGCGGCAACCTTTTAATGACACGTCAGATCTCCCACATCCTGTCATCAGATCAGAAGAACGTACAATCAAATATTGGTATGCCTTGTTTGGTGGCTCCCTCTTTTGTTCCCAAGCACTCATGAAGCGCCGTCGGGGGATGACGCCTGGTTTAATCTGGGGGAGATGCACTTGCACCATCATGCCTTCCTTTCCGGTATCCCTGTCACGAACTTTCGTCACACGGTAACCCGGCCGGCCAATCTTGAGGAAGACCTTTCTCTGTACATTGGACTGGGTTGGGGCTACCATCAATTGGGTCTCCTTTGCATCCCTGGCTGCCCGTCTTGCGAGGTTGGTTTGATGCTTTTTTCCTTGTGTATGTGCAAGGTATGATCCCTCATTCGTGTGAAGTGTCAAACACAGCCGACATTCGAGGGATCCAAGATGGTTGCGCAGAATGTACGGATCCTGCGAGAAATTAGAGAGGCGTGCATTCAAAAGGGGAATACGTGCTTTTGCAAGGTCGATGGTTTCTAACGCAAGCTTTCTGAGGCGCTCCCTTCTGTCCACATTGGTCTCCGATGCACCTGCGACGCCTCCGCCTCCAAACTTGGAACCCACACGGTTCTATATGAAAGGTGAACAACACGAGAGCGATACGAGTGGATGTCAACGAACCTGATAGTCTAGGAGAAAGGCGCGAAAGTCAGATTCTGTTACAACGGTTGACACAAGCTCGCACCCATTCTTGTCGTGTACCTTCCAGAGGGTTGAGTTGGTGGTCAAACTTGAAGTCGATTCGAAGGCTCGCTCATTCGCCTCATTTGGAAACAACTCCAAATTTTCAAAGTCAGTGCTGTACTATACGACCCGCTTGGAGCTCGTCAAGGAGGTTCGACTTGGTTTGTGGACACCGTCTTTCACGCAACTCTGGGGCAGCATGACGGGACACAAGCGCCGTCTCGACGATGGTGCCTCCGTCCAGAAGTCGAAGAAAGCCAAGTTATCGTCGGTCAAGAAGATCCATAACATGGATCTAGTCCCTTCTACATCTGCGATGACCCTCGAGGAGATTGACTTTCCCCGTGGAGGGGGAACTAGTTTGACACCACTCGAGGTCAAAACTACTCGAGCAGAGGCGGTCAGAGAGGCGGACCGGGAACTATTCACTGTAAGTGAGCCGATCGTGGTGAAGGGTGCAATTCATATGTTCTGGCGTACGAAGCAAGCCCGTGTCGGGCTTAAAAGGCGCAAGTCCGACGGCAATATCGCAGAGTTTGAAGTAGAGAAGAAACTGGCTCTCCGTATCGATCATCTAAATTACAAGGTGGGTCTTTGGCCATTTTTTGTGGTATCGATGCCAACTCCCTGTAGCGTCTCATTCCAGGGATGAAGGTACTTGGCCAAGTGATGTCGATACAGCCTCTCGCACTCGTGGTCTCTCTGCCCAACCAGCTCTTCGCTCACGTTCCTATCACGCAAATTACGTCTCAGTTCACCAACCGACTTCAATCCATGGATAACAACGGACAGCTTGATGACGATGAATTAGAGTGTTCTACCCAAGTTCCAGACTTGACAGATCTATTCCACGTCGGCCAATACGTCCGTGCTGTTGTAGTAAGGACGCATGCCCCGGGAACATCTGATGCAGTTGGACTTGGTCGTATCCGCGATGATGCCATTAAAGCTAGTCGAAGGGTGGAGCTCAGTCTCCTCCCAGAGAAGGTCAATTCAGGTGTGCAGAAAGTCGATTTGAAGGCCGGCTATGTGAGTCCCTTTCATTGACGCAGCATGGGAGGCACTTATTGTGGGTCAGTCCTTGAGTGCGGCCGTGCAAAGCATTGAGGACCATGGGTATCTCCTCGAGCTTGGTGTATCCGAAGTATCTGGATTCTTGTCGTTCAAGGAGGCACACAGGAGCGATTCTGAAGGGTCAACACTGGAGGTTGGGGCACTCGTGCATGTTTCTGTCATGAAAATGTCGTCGAATGGTCGTATTTGCACACTCACCGACGACCATAATGTGTTTGTGTCATCTTCGGTGAAGTTTGTTCCCAGATCATACCACTGGCCGAGCTCACTCCCCCTCAGATATCAGAAGTGAACAACGTTTCGTCCGTGCTGCCGGGGTTACTGGTTCAGTCCTTGGTCACTGCGGTTGGCCCAGATGGCCTAAATTTGCAAATCCTAGGCTTCTTCGACGCAACGGCTGGCGAATATCACTTACCAAAGACGCATAGAATACTCAAAGTAGGGCACAAATTAAAAGCGAGGGTGTTGTACGATCTTCCGGGAACAACTCCACCGCGGTTTGTTGTTACACTTGCGGATCATCATATTAGACTTCAACCCAAAATTGCATCCGAGGGCCAACCTTTACGCGTTGCTTTCCCTGTAGGGGTAGTTCTGGATTCGGTCAAAGTGCGGCGGGTGGAAGCAGAGAGAGGGATAATTGTGGAGATCCAAACCGGTCAAGAGGGCTTTGTTCATGTAAGCACCTTAGTTGTCAAGTGCTGCAATCGTAACCGATGGTATCTAGATCTCGCAAATCTCTGATGGTCACATCGCCACTTTGTCGACGTCTTCTGGGCCATGGAAAGTGGATACTATCCACAAGGCACGCGTAATTGGCTACCATCCATTCGACGGCATTTTACAACTTTCTCTGCGATCTTCCACCCTAGAACAAAAGTTTCTACAAGTTGGTGAAGTGCGAGTCGGAGAGGTATTGACGGGGGTGGTCAAGCAATTGACAGATTTTGCGCTCTTTGTTTCTATCTCTGGGAACGTAGACGGAGTGATCTGGCCTGCGCACTACGCTGACATACCCCTCAAGCATCCTTCGAAGAAGTTCAAGGTTGGACGGAACATAAAATGCCGTGTAAGTGCTGGTAGCATTATACCCTTCTGTGAACTCATCGACTCCAAGGTGCTCGCAGTCGATCCAGAACGAAATCGTGTTGTGCTAACGGCTAAAAAAACGCTTTTGGACACCACGTTTCCTATCTTAACTTCCTTTTCTGACGCCAAAGTCGGATTTCTCGCTCACGCGGTCATTTTCCGGGTGACGGACAAGTATCTCATGGTCGAGTTCTTTAACAACGTGAAGGCCTTGGTGCCAGCTCGCGAAGCTAGGTACGATCTTTCGCACCAGGTATGGTCTCAGTCCAATTCATACCTCCCCAGTGAAACTGGCGCTCAACTTACCAATGTATATGCACCTGGAAACGTCATCAAAGTATGCATCATATCTGTGCACCCAGAAGCACAACAGATTGTGGCCAGCATCCGGCAAACCACATCCTCGTTTACGTCGGGTGTGATCGACATATCTGGCATTCTTGTAGGTGATATTGTTGAGGGTGTTGTCACTCAACTACACAAGTTAAACGTCGTGCTTTCGCTCAACCCTTCCGACGTTCGCGCTCTCATCTCATTCTCCAGCCTTGCACGCCACTGGAATGCAACCGTGCCAGAGCTCAAGACGACTTTGAAACCAGGTACCATCGTTACCTCGCTAGTCGTGGCATCCCGCAACCCCGAGAAAAGTTTCGTTGTTGTCACTGGATATTCGAAAACCGATCGACAGAAGAAAGCTACGCTGTCTATGGACAATGTTACTGTTGGACAGATTGTTGGCGGACGAGTGACCAAATATGCACGTTATGGCGCCCATATCAAGCTTACCACCCGGATCTCTGGCTCGCTGCATCCTACTGATACCTCGGACGACTACGAAACTGGAAATCCCTTCCCTGCTGTAGATTCTATCCTGCGAGCTGCAGTGGTCGGTATTGACAAATCGAGAAATCACCTATTCCTTTCTACGCGCCCATCGAGATTTTCGCCGAATGTTGTCAAACAACCAGTGGACCGCGAAATAAACAGTGTTGACGATCTCAAAATCGGAGACACCGTGAGGGGTTTCATCAAAAGTGTCGCGGAGCATGGGCTATTCGTGATGCTCGGGAAAGGGATCGATGCCCGTGTTCAAATCAGGGAACTCTTTGATAAAGTATGTCTTGATTTACTTCCCAATAGTTATGTTTTGAAGACAATTCACAGTATATTAAAGATTGGAAGACTCAGTTTTCGGTGAACCAGTTGGTCAGAGGACGGATCTTGAAGTGTGTGAGTTTGACAGAATATCGAATCAAATATGCTGAGAGCAAGCTAGTGTTGATACTGCGAGCAAGAAGGTGGAAATGACTTTCCGCTCTGGTGACCTCACACGCGCGCCTCCAAGTTCACTGACACTTAGTGATCTTCGAGAGGGTCAGAAGGTTGTTGGTCGGGTGAAACGCATCGAGCAATACGGGATTTTCATTGAGATCGAGGGCTCGAAGATCAGTGGTCTATGTCACAAATCTCAGGAAAGTTGCTAGTTCACCGGTCCACAATCCTCACCAACCCTTCTTTCAGCTCTCAGACAACAAGGAGGCTGATGTCACCATTGCCCTTCGCACGTTTCGTGAAGGTGACCGCGTGAGAGCTCTTATTATTTCTCGCGATCTTGAGAAGAAGCAACTCTCGTTGGGTTTAAAGCCTTCTTACTTTGGTGATGACACAGACGAAGTAGATTCAGATCATGAACAGCCCCAGGAAAACGAGCTTGGCGTCGCGAACGATCTGAAGACGCGTGAAACGACTAATGGAAGTGACCCTGATGAAGAACATCAATATGATTCCGGTTCGGACGATGAGCTACCCAAAGGTGACGACGGGTATGGCGCTGATGCCGGAGACGATTCCAGCATGCAAGTTGATCTCACGTCGTTCGGCTCCCTCAAACCCCCTAAACTACCAGGATGTCGGGAGGGTATTCCCCTCAAGGTTGACAACTTCCAGTGGTTTGTGAGCAATACAGGACCCCATGATCAGTCTAGCGTCCAATCGGAATCCTCGGATCAAAGTGATTACGAGGAGAGTCCAGCAGAGAAAAAGAAACGGAAAAAGCGCAAGGAAATAGAGACGGATATCACTGCTCACATGCAGACGAAACTCCCCGACTCGAATGCAGACTTCGAACGGATACTTCTAGGGTCCCCCAATTCCTCTTACCTTTGGATTCAGTATATGTCCTTCCAACTGCAACTTTCGGAGATCGACAAGGCACGAGCCATTGGCAAACGTGCTATTCAAACCATCCATTTCCGAGAAGAACAAGAGAAGCTCAACGTCTGGATAGCTCTCCTTAATTTGGAGAACGTATACGGTACTGATGCCACTGTGGAAGTTGTCTTCAAGGATGCGGCACGGTATAACGACTCCAAGGCAATTCATTTGCGGCTCGCAGCCATCTTTGATGAGAGTCGAAAACACGAGGTACGCTGACATGTACCATCGTCACGATTCTTGCCTGGAAAATTTGCAGAAAGCGGAGGAACAATACAAACGAACATGCAAGAAATTCGGACAAAGTTCAAAGGTTTGGACGTTGTTCTGCGAACATTACCTTCAAAGGGGGCAAGTAGAAGACGCACGTAAACTTTTGTCGCGTTCCTTGCAAAGTCTGGAGAAACGGAAACGTAGGTAGACGTTGGCATTTTCGTTTGTGTGCTTGAACCTTGTCAGACCTTAAAACGATATCCAAGTTCGCGCAGCTAGAGTACAAGTTTGGAGACGCTGAACGTGGGAGGACGATTTTCGAAGGTATTGTGGACTCGCATCCCAGGCGATGGGACATTTGGTCTATCTACATCGACATGGAAATTCGCAACGGAGACATTCAACATCTCCGGTAGGTCTTACTATCTCACCCGTAGAACACACTCAACGGCGTTACAGGAACTTGTTCGATCACGTTCTAGCAATCAAGATGACGAGCCACAAGGCAAAGTACGTCTTCGTGTCTGCATGCGAGTGTCCCTCTCACTTTGGATCACCACAGGGCATTTTTCAAGAAATGGCTAGATGTGGAACACAAATTAGGCGACGATGAAGGTGCTTCGAACGTCAAGCAGAGGGCGATTGAATGGACCCAAATGGCTGTATAGGTTGCATAGTATAACGCCTCACCATGCCTCTCATGCTGGAATAAATCTGGTTGAGAAGATTGAACTAAATGTAGAGAAACAGAATTATTGTAATGAATCTGTGGATCCAAACGAATGTAAACATCGAGGAAAGCAATCGGGGAATAATGGTATGAGATGTATATATGTGAGGGAGACATGGGCAGCAATACAACATAGACCTGCGTCATGATCGTGAACCCACTCGAACGTGTCCAAGAGGTGAGGACTCGAAGTCGCTTATCGGCCTGCGCGTACTCATCGAACTGGCAAGTTGCCGTTGCCAATCATCAAGTTCGCTGGAGAGGTGTTCAAAGTTCTCCGAGCTGGACATACTCGACGGGCGATTGAACGAAGGCTGGTCGACCTCTAGAAGAAGATGTATCTTATGGGAAAGCTGCTCGTTCTCTCGTTTGAGATTGGCGTTTTCCTGGGTGAGCTGTTCGACAGCCGTTTCGTCCGAACCTTTCCGGTAGATTGCCAACGTGGCATTGAGCTTCTCAATCTCGTGTTCGAGTTCCTCCACCCGCGAGTACCGGTCGTCCGATTCGCGTTGAGAGGCTATTAGGTTTTCCTTCATGGATGCCAAGTCCTTTTCCAGCGTTTCGATACGTTGACGTAGGTCCGCGTTCTCACTAGTTAGCCGCTGTGACTGTTTTTGTGCATCGACGAGCTGAGAACGCAACAGATCGTGACTGTCATCAGATGGTGTACAACTGCCGTTGGCGCGTGTTCGAGATCCGGGATCTGTGCTGGAGCGTCCACGTGCTGTGTCAAGCTCCGCCTGAAGGGCAGAATTCGCTGTCTTCTGCTTCGTTAGCTCGTCTTTCATCCTCCGCATCATTTTTTCAGTGCCTCTGCATGAAGGAAACGACATAAGAGATCGTTCATAGTGTGATTATGTCGTAGCTCACTTCACATAGTGAACAGCAAGCTGGTAATCTTCTTCCATCTGCTGCATCCTCGCTTTGTAATTTCGCTCAGTTTCCTCGAGCTTGTTTTCAGCCTCTAGAGCCCGGGCTTCCGCGGCAGAATCACTCTCAACAATCGGGCTCTGCCTAGATCGAGAGCGGTCCAACTGTGACGTAAGGGTGGATATCTGTGCCTCAGCTTCTTGTTTTCTTCGGAGAGCTTGAGCAAGTTCACGCTCTGCTATCTCGTGGAGTCGTTTACGCTCATCCAACTCCTTCTCGAGCTCGGTTATCCGGGATACATCATGACGGGTTGTAGGCTCTTCTGACTCCGGGCTAAGCCCGTTTTCAGCGAGGTAATTGCGGAGCATCGTCAACCGAACATTCGTATCGGCAGCATCTCTGAGGGCTTCCCGAAGTTCTTTTTCTTTTTCAGTGAAGTCCTTGCGTAAACGTCCGTGTTCTGAGGTGGAAACAGAAAGCTGAGCACGAAGCCCGACGACCTGGGAGCGCAAAAAGCTTTGCTCAGACTCTGAGTCTCGAACCCTCCGACGCTCTTCGCCAAGTTCGTTTTGTGAGTCCTCCAGACGTTGGGTGAGATCTTTGAGCATCTTTCTGAGCGACAAGGCCTCCATCTCCATAGCCTCTACTTTCTCGGCGTGCGCACGCGCGTGCCTGTCTTCATCCGCTCTGAGATCACGATGTGAATCCAAGAGTTCTCCGAGGCTTCCAGTCGTCAGCGCTCGAAGTGCGTCCGCTTCCTCACGCGACTTGGCCCATGAGTTTTCCACCTCTGCTAGCCGGATCCGTAAAGATTCCACCTCCGATGTGCGCGCCTCCAGCTCGGAACGAGAGGTCTGCGCTTGGAGGGCAGTGCGGGCTTGATCCAGTGCACGGATATGCTGATCACGAAGTAGAATGAGTTCTTGAATCTGGTTCGTAGCCTGCTTGTATTCGGCATCTTTTTGCTCAAGTAAGGATGATTGTGCAAGCAGCCGATCGGTGTGATCTCGAACGCTGGTTTCCATGGTAATATAACTGGCCTGAAGATCAGAAAGTGTGCGGAGGTTACGATCGCGAGATTCCTCGAGCGTATCTGCACGCTTGTTGGCGTCTGCTGCTCTCGTTTCGGCCTGCTCGAGTAGAGTTGTTTGCAACGACAAGGAATCGCTCAGTTCATCAACTTTGCGGCGCATAGTCACTTGTTCCGACATGAGAGTGGCAAGATGTCGCTCGAGCTCCGCTACTCGTTCACGTTCAGCGCGAGCGATCTCTGAATGCGTACCTGCCTCATACGCGGTAAGCTTGGCGCGATAATACGCCGCTTCTTGAATAGCACCCATTGTCATGCGTTCAGCGTCCGCAATCCGACCTGAGGCCTCCCTCGCCTGATTGGCCAGCGTCGTCTGTAAATTAGATCAGTATATGTCTTGGTTTCAGGATGAAGAACAAATTAAGAGCAAGACATTCACCTGTATCTGCGTCTTGAAATGTTTGAAGTTCAAGATCATGTCTGCCATCTTTGATTGCTCGCCACTGGCTGGGACTCCAAGTTTCATGTTTTCGGCCTCGGGAAACTCCTCGTCCACCTGCACAAATCCTGCCCGGGACGCCTTCAGAAGAGCCATTTTCATCCAGGCCTCGCGTTTGCGCAACATTTCCACCTCCATTTCTTTCGCCTTGTAATCCCGAATGAGGTCGGCAGTTACATTCCCCGTGCTTCCCAACTTCTGCTGCGAATGGCCGTGTGAGTGCGTATAACTGTTGTTTAAGGGGGTGGTAGAAGGGGAACTCTGATAGAATGCATCCAATGGAGGTTTACTCCTATCGACGATGGGCGAAGGACTGCGTGCAGTAAGGTTACCATTCATGCTCATTGCCACGCTGGTCATTGTAGCTTGTTGGTCCTGTTGTCCGTGGCCATCGATACTACCCCCCACAGGCGACATCGCCCTACCAGCAATCCCAAATGATGTAGGGCTCCTTGTCCGTTGTGCCTGGGTCTGCAGATCTGTTGGAGTCGGCGCTCGTTCCGCGGCTCTCGTTCCCGTTGACCCGCCATTTCCACTCCCGGACGTAACCCCTGTGTCTGTAGCATGCCCAT